>FXXK01001829.1:928-105832 GCA_900184695.1 Betula pendula | reverse complement strand
CTTGCACATGCAACATCTGTCCACAGACTCTCCATTCCTCTGATAGCCTATCTCTTTATTATGCGCCATATTTGACTTTTCTGTTAATTGCTTCTTTTTCTTTTCTTTTTTCCTGTTTTTCCACAGAGAGAGAGAGAGAGAGAGAGAGAGAGAGAGAGAGATGTGATCTATTAATGCTTATAGGTTTTTCCTCGGGTACTGTAACTACTGTCAATTTCCTTTTTGATTATTTTGTTCTTGAATGTTAGCTTTTAACACGTATATCTTTGCTGATTTATAGCCTTTCTTTTTGGCATTTAAATTGCTGATTATTAGCTTAGATGTACATCTTTGCTGATATAAGCTACTTCCCAGGGAATTTCTGTGGCTCCTCTCTGGGATTTTTGCAAGGGCCAGTTTGTTGGAGTTCTTAGTGCGTTGGACTTCATCCTAATTTTGAGAGAGGTATCTCTGGAATAAACTTCTATGTTATTTGTGCTGTGGTAGCTTTGAATGAAAATTGTTCTCTGTATTTTTAAAATTGAAAACGTACAAGTGATGACGTTAGAAATATCAGGAAATTTTTCTTTGCTGTGATAGTTTCAAAGGAAAACTGTTACTAGTAGTTTAAAAGTAAAATGTACTAGGGTTTACATCAGAAATATTAGAGAATGACAGAAAACTAGGAACTTTACTTATGTATGCATCCCCTCTAGGGTCCCAAGGATGTGCACAATACGCATGATGCTTAGTCTCGTGAAACATTCCAAATTAAGATTAGCACCTGTACCTTACCACGAATATTAGGGCTGTAAGACCATTGATTTAACTATTCTTTTTTCTCTTCATCTGCTGATCTAGTAATTGCACTGTATGGTGAGCTCAGGTAAGAGGGGGGTCTGCCCCCTAGTCACTTGGTTTGTTATGAACTGCGGTAAATAAATCATTTTTTAGAAGATCTCATTATTGCGAAACCTTTAAATGAAAGGTAGACATACAAAGTAGCTTGTTTCATATGCCAAAGAGAAAGTAGTTTTGGAAATGATGATTTTAAACACCATGCTTAAAAAAATTCTTCTTAAAGTTTCAGTCTCTGGTGCTATACTCATATACCACCCCAACCCTTTCACCCATAGCATGCTTAGGGTTTCTTATGCTCTTCAAAATATTTATCCTTAACTCATGAGATTTTTCCTGTTTATGATCCATAGCCATCTTCACCTACCACAACCCAACAGAACAGAATTGTTAAACAGATTTGCTTATATAGTTTATTTATTTATTTATTTATTTTTATTTTTTTATGCACTTTTACCTCCTTCATCTGACTTTATTTCTATTTTGCATGTGGACTGAATTCTTGATCATCTAAGTTTATTGTGTCTTCTGGATGCTCTTTTCCTTGTCCTTTTTTCTTCTTTTTTTTTTTTTTAAAAAAACACTAACAGGCACATGTACATGTATATTAGAACATATTTTAGGCCATGTAGCATGTCTAATCCTCTAAATTTCAGCTTGGGAATCATGGATCAAACTTGACGGAGGAAGAGCTTGAGACACATACTATAGCAGCTTGGAAAGAGGGAAAATTACATGTTACTGGAGCAATGGATGGGAATGGGGAATCATTCCCTCGTCGACATCTTATTCATGTAAGTGCTTCTTGAGATTCTGTACCAAAAGAATGTAGCACTCAAAGGACTTGCTCACCTCTGCACTTTCTGTATGACCTAAGGCTGGTACTTAACTTCATTCTGACTGCAGTTTTTGCTCTTACATGAATGCATTAATCATATGCTCACATGTAAAAGACTTACATATAAAATATCACACGCACATCAGCACATGCTAAGGGTGCCAGAATTTGCATGTTCTTTTGTGACTTCTTTAGATTGGGACTTTTGTAAGCACCATATCTGCTGTTGATGGGATGTGGACAGAGATAATTGGGTTTACTAGACCCAATAATCAGTGTTCCCTGTCAAATAAAACGTGCATGAGCTTGTGATTTTTTATCATACGGTTTGACTGCCCTTTTGGGGGACTGTCTTTGGAGTATTACATCAAGAAGTCTCTGGATCAGATGGTGAGAATGAGCCTGTTTAATATTTTGGCTTGCTGGTTGTGTGTTGTGCAAGTTTTCCAGATTTGTGTCATAGTGGCTATTTGGGACATGTTTTTAGGAACTTGATATATTGCAACAAATTTATATCCTTGGTACTGTATCACCCCTCTGCAATTTCTTTTTCATTTTCCCTCATTTATAGTTTTGCTACCATTAGGTGTATTTTTGTTTATCTATTAAAATTTTCCTTCATTGTCGGGCTGTCGATTAGTTAATGATTATAAAATTGTTTATTGAGGTTATTTTTTTCTCTTGGAGTTTGAATTCTACAATTAAATTTCATTCTTGCTGATTGTTGGGAGAATTTGAAATGTGTTAGCTCAAAATTATCCTGTATCTTGATGCTGGAATTTGTACTTACTGATAGTCTAATATTTATTGCTCCTGCAATGCACAGGCTGGGCCTTATGATTTCCTGAAAGATGTTGCTTTGAAAATTTTGCAAAACAAGGTGGCTACGGTTCCCATCATCCATTCTTCACAGGACAGTTCTTTTCCACAGCTACTACATGTTGCTTCTCTGTCTGGAATACTAAAATGTAAGTTTCTTCCAGGTTTGCCACTTGAGGGTAAATGATTTGAAACTAATCCATGGACCTAATTTTCAGGTATCTACAGGTATTTTAGACATTCTTCTAGCTCCTTGCCCATTCTTCAACAACCAATTTGTTCAATTCCTTTGGGTACGTGGGTTCCGAAAATTGGGGAATCAAAGCCATTTACAATGTTGAGGCCAAATGCCTCTCTTAGTGCGGCTCTAACTTTGTTGGTTCAAGGTGATTTTGCTTCTCTTTTCACCACTGCATAAGCTTTTTGGCTTTGATGATTTTGGAAAAAAGATAATACAATTTTACTAGATAATAGCTAATGTTTGTGACTGAAAATGAAAAAAAAGAAAAGAAAAGAAAAAAGAAATCTTTCAATCACACATTGGTTTTTATCTTGTAAGAATTGGCATGTTAGTCTTAGCCTTAAGTCTCTGCATCACATACCGGCACTTTGTTCTTCCCTTCTTGCTGCGGTTTGCTTTTTGTCTTTAGGTTCTTCTTGCGGAGAGTGCTAATGATACTGTTTATCAGTTTGAGAAGGCATCCTTTCTCCGCTTATCCCTTAATGAACTTTTAAGAGGAATGATATTCGATAGAAAACTTTTTTTCTTTGCTAGGAGTATTCAAGTATGTGAGATTCTTTGTTCTCCATGATTTTAACTTCACTTTTTGTTTAATGGCACTTGACTTGATAAGCAGCAAGCTTGTTTCATTTCAATAATTCTCCATCATCTGCCTGTCTTATGCTATTACACATTCCCTTTGCAGCTGAAGTTAGTTCAATACCAATAGTGGATGATAATGGCTCGTTGCTGGATATATATTCGCGAAGGTCATCTGCTCCCTCTCTTCCTCTTTCTCTCTTGGTTTTGTATAAAGGCATTATTTAAATTATCCATATCCTTAACCATATTGAGATGTGCTTGCTATTTCTTTCTCAGTGATATCACTGCTTTGGCAAAAGATAAAGCATATGCACATATTCGCCTTGATGAAATGAGTATTCATCAGGTAATTTCTTAATGTTACCTACTTATCTGACTCCATCTGTAGGCGATATGGTAGTTATCCACCTTTGTACATAGATATATTGTCAGTTAAACACACATCAGCCTTATTTCCTTTGTTACCTGATTGTCTCGATGTATCTATGTTTGATTTCTTTCAAAAGTGGAAGTTTATCATAAATGTATTTGTTGCTTTGGATGAGGGTGAAGTTCGTGCTCTATAATATTTAGGTGATTGGGCTTCCTAATTTATGTATATTGTTAGGCCCTGCATGACAGATTTGGTGAGAAAGATATTTTTAATCACTAGAAGAAATCATCAGATGATTCTGTTGATACATTCGCCTAATTAAAAGTTTTACAATCAGTAAACTAGATTTATTATCATAAGATACATTTTCCAACAATATCCTTGAAATTCCTCCATTTATTTAAAATTAGATTTGAACCAAGGATAGGAAAGGGTTTCTGAGAAAAGCATTAATGAGTCATTTTCCTTTGCTAGATCTTACCATCTCTTCTAAATTTCTCTCCCTTACTATGGAGGCTCAGAGAAATGTTGATTTTCCATTGCCCTGATTCAGGTGATTTGCCGTTGGTAATGTACTAGTGGAATAATTATGACAAAAATGCAAGGAATTGTTCTACTTGTTGCTTTTTTCAACTTGCTTGGAGTCGATGTTTTCATTGGGTGACTAATGTAAATTTGAAGTACATTTATCGTGGATATAAAAACACCAAGAAATATGCTTCTTTATATATTCTCAAAATGTGCATTTTTAAAGATGTGTAGCTGCTTCTTTGGGTGGGAATAATAATCAATTTATGTTGTTTTCCTAATTTGAGGACTAACCAGTAATGTGCATTCTCACAAATGACTTGCAGCAATTGCTATAGTTTCTGCACAACTCTCCAGATGTGAAATGTTCTGTCTTTCAATCAGGAATATAACTAATAAATTGCATGCAGATCAAAAATTGTATGCATGCTTTATCTTGTCTTTGAATGTTTTGTTTTCTACATTTATAGGCATTGCAATTAGGGCAAGATGCAAATTCTCCTCAAGGCTTCTTCAATGGACAGAGATGTCAAATGTGTTTGCGATCTGATCCACTCCACGAAGTGATGAAACGGTTGGCAAATCCCGGTAATTTGCTTAGCTTTTCTGTAGGACATTTTATTTTATCCTCCTCTTTCATGTAGTAGCTTGTTGACAATGTATCCTTTCAGGGGTTAGGAGGCTTGTAATTGTGGAGGCTGGCAGCAATCGTGTGGAAGGTATAATATCATTGAGTGATGTGTTCAACTTCTTGCTAGGTTAGCTAGAATTGTTGGCTGCCATTTCGCGCATCAAGGGGTTGACCATGGTGACATTGGGAAAGTCCCATTGTTTTATTGACATCTTGTATCTTTGAGCTACTCTCTCCTTCCTATTGTGAAAGGTCTAATTTGTCTCTCCCAGTCATGGTTTGACGAGTCTCATGTTTCTGAGCTTCACTCCCTTTTTTAGGATAGAAAATTTTAAAGAGAAAGAAATCTGTAAATTGTGAGGATTCAATTTTTCGCCTTTTATACACTGCTCCCTGATTATTGTCAGCCGTGCATCTGGCACAGCTGCCATGTTTGTGTCTAATGCTAACAGAAAATGAGGCAGGTAAAAGAAAAGAACAAAAGGTGAACCGTACGTGGCACCCCTTGATGTTGGTGGGCTGTACGTAAAAAGTTGGTTACTTCAATTTTAGTTGCTGATCTTTGGTTGCGCTGGGAAGAAAAAGGAAAAAAGATCTTTGCTTGTTTCTATTGTAACATTGCTAAGTGTGACAATTCATCACGGCTTTTAATTGTCTATAAATTTAAGATGGCTTGTTTATTTATCTTGTTTAAAGCCTTGATAATAACTTCCCCCCCTTTTTCTTTCTGTTACATGAGAATAAAGAGAAACAACAACAAAGCCAAAATACAAGGAAAGATCTTTCCCACTATCGAGGGGGAGATCCAGCAAATAAAAGTTACAACTGGGAAGGCTACCAGAAAACCAGTTGAAGCGGCCCGTTTTGCGAGATTGTGAGTGCGGGAATTAGCACTTATGTGGATGTTGGAGATAGACCAGCTATTGAAGGAGTTGAGTATTCCAAGAGAATCAGAAACCAAGGAAGAAATCTTCCAATCTGAGGTTAGGGTTACAGCGAGGGAATCTCCCTCCAACTTGAGTTTTTTGGCAATTTGAATAGCAAGGAAGGCACGGTTACTTTCCCAATATTTGGCTCAGAAGGACTAATAAGCGAATTTGCAAGCATGATTGAACCCTCACGATTTGAGTCCACAACAGCACAAACAGAAAAAGACTAGCAGCATCAAAATTTAGTTTGGTGAAGCCGAATGGGGGAGGGGGGCAGGATGAAGGAGGGCTTTTCAGGCTAGAAGGTGGTCAAGGCTGGTATGAGAAATCTGCTGAGTCAATTGGATAGCATTAGGAGAACAATCATTATGCATAACTTTGTTCCTAGTGAACCAGATTAGAGGAAAGATTCCAAAGTGGTGTTGAGAACTCTCATCAGTTTTAAGGAAATAAGATTCTCCAGAGGACACTAAAAAAATGTTCTTAATCCAATCCACCATAGAAATATTACCTAACCTTAGGGTGTCTAGCGGCCATGGAGAGATTCTCCAGAGGACCCAAAAAATGGCAGGTTTAGAAATAAATGATCATATGCTTCAGGAGAGGATTTGTAGAAAAGGAGTAGAGATTGTCATGATCGTCTCTAAGAGGGAGAAAACGGACAGAGTTTTCCTCCAAATTGGTCTGGAAGAACTTCCTTCAACCCCATCTATAAAAAAGACATTTGTCCATTTGCATGTGAGAAGCACATGCATTTTTTAATTGCAAGGACAAACTTGAAAAAAATTTATAAAAAATGCATGTGTTTATTCCAACTTTGTCCTTTTTCAATTAAAAAATACATGTGCTTCTCACATGCAAATGTACATATGTCATTTTTATAGATGAGGTTGAAGGAAGTTTCTCCAACCCAGTTTTGAGGAGAACTCTGTCCGGAGAAAACGGGACATGGTGGAGGGGATGCACTGCTGAATGATTTTCCACATGAAAAGTTTCAGCCTGTGATGGATTTTCAACTTCTAATTTTTTGCAATCTTGACTAAGGATTCAGTTCTTTAATTTTATGACATGGCCACCATTTTTAAATATTGAAAAACTTTTGCGAAACAAATATGTGGCATGTCATACCAATTATATAGACTTGACCTTATGGTTCAGAAATGTGTGTTCGAGTTTCTACCCTAGATTTGAGGGCTAATGTGATCAGTGTCAGCACCCACGAGTAGGATCACCCTTACTCGCACTACTAGTTGGGCTGATCATCCAGTGTTAGACCCGGTCGGGCAACTAGGGGATGACTTTCTATGTGCATTCATTTTTTGCCTTGTTATAAAAATTGATGCATGTGATGTTTTCTTTTGACTAGAAGTAGAAGAGGGTTCACAACATAATGTGTTACATGTGGGTTTATACTCACTAAATTGTGGACTTACTACTGTGTGTATGTTTTCATCTGTAAAACATTATTGTGGACTCGTATCTTGAAAAGAGTAAAGAGTGACCAAAATCAAAGGCCAACGCTTGATGACTTAGTCAGGCTTACTTTTGGTCAGAATGAGAAGTTTGTTTACCTATATGGAGGAACATTACTAAGAAATGTGATGGTCCGTGTTAGCATTTTTTGTTGGTGGTATAAGGCATTTCACACTGGGACTCTAATGACTTTAGATTATGTATGTACTATGTTTTGATGACTTTGTTATTTGAGAGTATTGATGTTGGATTTGTGGTGATACATTTCAGTTCATGATTATGATATTTGAAGTTATTTATGGTTTAGTAGTTTAGTTGCTACTCTGGTTTACATTCATGATTTAGTATTTTTTGTGTGGTCGTCCAAAAAAAAAAAAAAAAGAGATATACCTTTCTGTTTCATAATTATTTGATGGTTGAGGAGTTAGTAGTAACACTTACAATTATCTACAGTTAAATAATCTAGGGGTGTTACAAGCGCACCAACAATAAGAGATATTGGATGCCGCAACAGAAAAGATCACATTGAGATCAACTAGACTAAAGCCTCGTAAGAGGAATTCCACTCTGATGTTTGACAAGAGAGATGCTCAGTGGTTGACGTGCAGGGGATCTCAATTTTTGTAGTCTTCATGACAAAGAGGGGACACTTGTTATGGAGAGACTTGGAAGAGGGGGAAGAAAGAGGGGGTACTAGTTATGTAGAGGCCTGGAAGAGGAGAACAAGAAAACCTTAGATGTGCAGCTTTGGTGGAGGATGTGCAGACTAGATGGCGCATGTACCCTTGTGCAGATGGGGAGGTGCATGAGATGCGCGATGGAGGATGGGTGTGGGGGGTAGAGAGAAGGTCGGGGAGAGCGGGGAGGAGGCATGTTGACGAAGAAGGTTGACAAAGAGCAACAAATTTGGGCTTGAGAGTCATAGATGTATCTCTCGTGGACGACACATGAGGCACACGCATGAAGAAGAAGGGGTGAAGTGGGCGAAGAAGAGACTAGGGGAGCAGAGTTGTGGTGTGTGGGCACAAGCGATGGGAGGAAGGCAATAGATCAAGCATGTGAAAGAGAGAGAGGGAGAGGGGGAAGAATGGGGTGGGGAGGCGGGAGGAGACAAAGCTCTTCCCTCCTTTTTGGACAATGACAGGAGAGGGGTAGACTCTTACTTGAATAGAGAGAAAATCTCTCATAGAGGAGAGAGGTGAGAACTACTTCCCTCTTTGTTTGAGTTCAGCTTGCAAAGCTTTGAATGATAACTCAGTTCGATTAATTAACTAAGTCAAGTCTCAAATTTAACCTAATTTGGGAAATTAGATGGACATGCAAACACGTTCAGATGATAAAATATGTTCAGAAGAGATCCAAGAGTTGATTGGGTCTCACTTATTTTCACTTATATTGATGGAATTTTATAACAACTTAGGATATTCAATAAGTTGAGGGTTCTTATAAAATAGATTGCAAGTTAAAAATATAAATTTAATTTTTTTTTCCATGAAAAAAAAAAATTGATACTCTATTTTTGTCGATGTACATCCCGCCATCCAAATTCAAGTAAAAAATTAAATCATTTGGCTCTACTAATTCACACTTAATTTGGAAGACTTTTTTTTTTTTTGTCGTTAATAGATTTATTTGAATGGTCTTGAACTCTTGATATATAAATAATCTCACTAACTCATTCAAAAATGGGTTTGGCCCATCAATATTGATGAGGCGGCACTTGCAATCAAACCTCTAGTAGATTGTATACAACACATTCATGTCGCATTCCTCGCAGCTGCATCATATGTCCTTGATCCTACTTTTCTGACAGCTTATGGAAATAGTAGAATTATGATTATATGACTTCATTGGATGATGAAGCATCGATAACATACAAGGTCTCAATTAATTAGAAATGTATTTGAAGAGTGCCTACACTTTAGATAAGTGATGTTTCTCTTTCTTTTCTTCTTTTTTTTTTTTTTTTTTTTTTTTTTTTAAAAAAAAAAAAACAGTTTTTCAATTTGATATGCTATTTTTGTTATCAGTCAAAAAGAAAAGTTCATGTGCGATATGAGATAAGGTCAATTAGATTATTATGAGTATCAACTGCAAGTGAAACTACTTGGGGGCCACAATAAGACAATCATGATACTCATGGAGGTCTGAAGTACGTACTTGATTAAAGAATTTCTATTAAGGCTCACATGTTCCATGCAAATATCTTCATCACATTTTCCTTGCAAAAAGAACAGGGAGGAAAAAAGGGGAGAGGATGCTTTCAAGATGTAGCATTCTCTTCTACTAAATTTTAACTCAGAAATCTACTTGGGAAATTAGGAAACATAAATTACAAAACGAAGCTAAAATTACAATATCACTATCACTAGTATTAAGTATTGATCCCAGTTAGCTTAATCACAAAAAGGAAACAAAAAGAAAGGAAAAAGCCGAAACCGAGGTTGAAATCAAGATTCCAGCATAATACTTACACGGTTAATTGTACAGATCAAGATGGGCAGAGCATAATATTCAAGTTGGTACAAGGGCTAATATTTGGGTCTTGATTCTTCCCACGCACATTTGAATCTCTCTATAAATAGGAAGGTTCTGAGGACTGCACGGATGCAAGCTTGTGAGAGCAGAATCTAAAATCTGAGCCACATCGGCTGGAGGATACTGTCTTTCGGTACAAGTCTGCATGTTAAAGGAAAGTTATACTTGGCATAACAAGAGTTTACAAGAATAAAGGGAAAAACCAGTAATTACTATATCTTTGCTGAGGAAAATAATTTTGAAAAAAGTGACAGCAATGAGTAATGATCATGTTTGAGACTAGAGTAATCCCAAAAAAGATATTTTGCAGGCAGTAAAAAGATTTAAGAAACCAAGTGATTGCCATTAGCATTGCATTGAAACCAAAAAATAAATGATATCCCATTGAACAAAGATTATAGCTACATTTACTTACAAGCTTTTCAAAGTCCCATATAACACACACAACACGAGAGAGATTGCTTCTTGAATCAATTAATGTTAGATCATAATCTCCAAATTACCTGTATCATGAGCAATGTAGCAACGCAGGAAGTGATAAGATCCGATGGGATTTGTGCCTCATTTCCATCAGAATCATGAGACGGTTTTGTACCAGATACATCACTAGTAAGTAGGGGCTCTGATGAGCAAGAAGTCAACTGATTGTGGTTACCCAGACTGCCATTCACCTGCTGTTGAGACCTGACCACTGGTACCCTAGAGTCAGATGTTAATTGTTGATAATCAATAGAATCTAAAACCTCCCCAATCCTTGTAAAAACATCGTCCCCTTCCTTCCTCAATGTGAATGCCTGAGATGAATATCGCATCATAAAGTGCAATTAGGCTAATAGCTTCCTCTCATCCAAAAAAGAAAAAGGTAAACAAATACATGCTTAAACTTTGAGGCAAATAAACAAATGGCGCCAAAATGGATAGTTTGTTCAAATACATCAATATGCAGCTGCATAAGAACCGGTTGATCTAGGCCATAACCAGCAGAACTATAAAAGACTCATGACCTGCAGAATACATAACATATCCTACAAGCCCAACATATCTCATAATGGGAAACAACAAATAAAATGTGTTGCATACATGCTACTGATTAGCAATATGGGGATCCATCAATTAACTGAAAATAGATCTTTGGAAAGTCACACCAAATAAAGACCAAATGAAAGAAAGACCCACAATTCTTTCAGATTGTAAATTTTGGAGAAGCTCCTATAACCTGCCTGTGTATTTGAGCATTCTCTATCATAAATTTATTCTTCAGTTAGCAAAACCGAGGAAAAGGATACCCACATACATACATGGTTGTGTTACAGCATGCAAAACAGAGAACATAGAAGAAAATAAAATAATTAAGTTCTTACCCGCACACACACACACATGGACACCGCAGAGAGAGAGAATACTGAAGCTTTTCATACCTGAATAGCAGCATCTACCATTGTGTGTGCTTTCAATCTTGAGCCTTTGACAATTTCAACGACATTAGATCCTGATTCTTGAGAAATAGAAGAATTATCCAAGCAACTTGTTAGGCCACCATGGACATTAGAATTGGCTGGGGGCTTCAGCCAAGGAGGCAGGGTATCAGCTGGATAAGTATTACGTTGTCTCAAATGAAGCAAAGCAGAAGAAACCTGCACACGACAACATTCAATGAAAATTTGCTTCAATTAAATAGCAGAGAATGGTACACTTGCACAAAAATGTAAAGCAAAATATAATTCATGGAAGCCACATGCCTGGCCACTGGCTTCCTTTAGCTGTACAAGTACCGTGGCGTATTGCCTTCTGAAAGGGTCAGAATCCTTTAAAGGGCAGCCTCCATCATTTTGGTTTTCCATGTCATTATTCATGCTCCTAAGCTCCATCAACAACACTTCCTACATGAAAGCAACAGTAAGGCTTCACAGCATGAGTATTATATGCAAAGGGAGAGTTTCATTAAAAATTTCTGTATATAGTGACGGACAAATACTAGTTTGGCAGATCTTAATGTCTGAGAGGATGTCCAAGAGTGGTAAAGTTAAAATGTCCAATTTTTAAGAAACAATGAGTAGCAAATATTAAATTTAAAAACTTATTCTTCAAGATCACCAGAAACCAATATGAACAGAAACTCAAAGATGTTAGGACATGTCAGGCAAACTGGCCAAGAAAATGGAAAACATTGTTACACCAGATTCACAAACCAAAGATATACTAATCAAATAAAAGATCCGAGAAGGCACATAAGAATAGTACAACCCTTGTTCCAACTGAATTAATTTTTTAGATCAATTACGTTTCTATGATCAACTACAATATAAAATAGTATAACCTTTTTATCTAGAGCACGAGTCAGCTCAGAAAGAGCTCTTATATCAGCTTCCTTTGCTTGATTCTGGGACAGCACACAAGGTTGACTAAAGCCTGCTTGTTGTGCACTAACAACGTCAACAACTGCTGCCTTAGCTTGTGAAACAGCGCGGCTTGTATCCACCTGGGCAAAATATTGGAGACAAAAAAAACCTCAAAATAAGACACTAACTTCAGTAACAACTGTACTCCCACATTGTTGTACTCCCACATTGTTGTGATAATGTCTTAATTTTACCTCTGATGCTGTTATTTGGAAAATAAACGAACATTGGAACCATACAAGTGTAGTTAAGCTTACATTTAACCCATGCAGGAAAAGGGACCAAATCATAGTACATTTTAGTTGTGCTGACTGGTTCATTAAAATTATAACAAGGAATAGAAAATAATATTAGTTAATTTGGTTAATAAACAGAACACTAAATAATAAAATGTGTTTAATTAATGATATTCTTTCTAATAATCTAAACGTAAACTGGGTTGCAGAAAAACTGCACAGGACCCTGATATTCAATAAATCAGTTGGTCTAAAAGTATCTTGGGAGCTTCCCCCATTGACTTGAAAGAAAAGTTAGTTGCCTGCCACCCATTTTACTGTCAAGATTTTAGTCTAGTGTCTTCATATATTCATCAATCTCCAAAGTCCAGCAGCATATATTTTGGTGACCATACTTGGTAGGTACAAGCAGAATCACAATATGCTAGAATTTGAGCAAGCAAAATAAGGCCAAAACATAAAAATATTGAAAAAGAAACATGACAAACCAAAAAATGTAAAATGTATATATAGTTGATCGTGATGTAATGGGCATTACAGTTTTGAAATTATCCAAAGTAAACATATCTGAGTATCTCGTAAGTAGTATTACCTTTCCCTGCTTTACCAAAGAATTCACAGGGCTTGAAACCTTCTCCATATGCCCACTTGAGGCAAATATCATAGATCCTCCAATATTTGGATCTCCATTCATTTGAGACTCCTTAGATATAAGAGAGAACTTGTCAATGGCAATGTTCTGTCTCCTAAGAGCTTCTGGCATATTATCCAATGGATTTAAAGGCATGCAATCAATATCCTGTAATGAATTTTTCCCATGTCATTAGAGAAAGATAATATTCGGATTCCATATCAATCAAACAAGTCACTGGTGACAACAATTTCTCTGCTAGGAAAATAGGAAGCCCACCAAATTTAATAAATGACTTGTAAAGAAGAGTAACTTTGATAAAGCAATATGACTATAATATAACCAAGAGACATTATACAGACCCTATTTCACCATTTTAATCATAAAATGGCAAAATGTGACTCATAAAATTATGAAAAAAGGAAAATACGGGGCCTTTTGGGTAAAATTTTAGAAAGCTCTTTTCACTTCTCAAATGCTGAAAACTCTTCTCAAATACCCAATTAACCAAATGGATTTTCAGAAGTCACCCCACCGCTAACACATTTTTCAAAATGAACTACAAAAATCTTCTCAAAAAATAAAACACAAAACATTTTTCAAAAAAAAAAAACTTAATATTGTTTTTTTTTTTTAAAAAAAAAAGCAAACAAATTGGTGGTTATGTGGCTGCCAAATCACCACCACATTGGCAGCACCGCCACCGTGGTGGCAGCACTTTTTTAGTTTTTATTTTTTTCTTTTATATTATAAGAATATTTCTCAATTTTTAAGTTTTGCAAAACACTTTCCAAATTTTACCAAACTAATTTTCAACTTTTCTTAAATGTAGCCCCCACCAAATCAATTCTCAACTATTACCTTTTTCAAAACCCAAATCCTAAAACACTTCTTAAAATATTAACCGAATGGGCCCTTTGCTTTCCATAATCCTTCCTTTTAACACCATTCTTTTCAATATTATTTCCAGGCTTAAAAACAATGAAAATGTAGTTTAAAGACAAGCAACTTACAACCTTTGCAATCATTTACAAACGCAACCCCATGATTTATTCTTCAAGAGAAGGGAGAATAATAGGAAAAGAAAATGAAAGTCATTAAATAATAATATGTCTTACGCTCTATAGTGCACCATATGATAACTAACAACATATGGAGAAAAGATAGCAAGCAGGTGGAGACATTTATGTCCTTGAATAGCACAATAACATGTTATCATGGCAATAAGATAAACTAACTCACTATAGAAGCCCTAGCCAGCCTAAACTCACTTCAAATGTTGTCAGTAATCAAATCCCATGCTGTAAATGAATTAAAATGCACCAACACATTGGCAGACAAACCTTGTATGCAATAAGTGAGAAAAGAAAAACTGCCAAGGACTATATCGGATTCACCTACTGCAACAACATAGTATCAATCTCTCTCTCTCTCTCTCTCTCTTCTATTCTATATATATATATATATATATCACACATGCAGGCACACGTGAATATAATGCATGTACAAACAAGAGCATAAAAAAATCTCCCAAACTGAAGATATGAACATAAGATGAAAGAACTGAAATGAATTTATGTGAAAGAAAGTGCTACCATGACAAATTCAACTCCTAACTCAGGACGGTCAAACTGCACCCTGCACTTGTCCTGATCAACAGTAAGCACACTTCCGTCATGAAGATCTCTTGATTTTGGATGAAGAGCAATTACTCGTTGTCCAACTGATAGAGGTCTGGCTAAGTCTGTAGGAAGTCCTTCCCTAATACCATTACAAAGTTCAGAATAATGTCTTCTCACAGAATCCCGATATTGTTTAAGTTTCTCCCTTTCTTCAAGAAGAAAATGTTCAGAAAACCTCCGAGGTTTGCCAAGAGAACTGCATTTAGAAGCAAACACTATAAATATGGGTTTCAATAATTCCATGTCATATGCCTAGCCATATTGACATTAACTACAGTTGAAAACATACCTCCTTATGACACCCCATTCAACACGAGTTAGTCTTGGGATGTGGCCCAGTCCAACATGATTTAAGTACTCCACAAACTCCCTTTTTGCAAACCAAGGGTAGTCAATTGCGCTATAAAACCACTCAAAAGTGCACCATCTGCGGACCATAGGAGATGAAAGGCAAGAAGAAAGCTTCTCCTGCAATTTAAATAGGAAAAAAGAATAATGAAGCTTTAAGCTTCAGAAAGTTGTAGATTTCTAAAAAATAAGAGGAAGGGACCTATTTTACTTTAAGATAGAGTGCTCTGTCTTGCAATGAGGCAGAGTATTTATGTCGAGTTTTCAACATGTTTTCATAAGACTTCATCTCTTTAGAGATTGATGATCTCGGTAGACTCATTTTACGTCTACTTCTTCGTTTAGTCGGTAAACTAACTTCACTTGTAGCAGGAACTTGTGCAGTTGATACTGCTAAATCAGTCTCCACTCTTCTATGACCACTATCCAAGAAACTTTCTGATGATCTGGCTGATCTCCATGGTCTTGAACAAGGAAAACTTTGACCCGTGCATTTACCTTTGATCACTTGTTTATTCTCTTCTTCAGCTAAGACCTACAGCACATGCATATAAACAGAGAAAACACACATCACTATGATTACTGAGGAAAAAAAAAACCCAGCTAACGATCATCTACCTCCTCTTGTACTTAATCAACATCCAACATATAACCAGAGACTTCTCAAATACGAACACACATAATTATTCATATGCATATCTATGCGTGCAAGTGTCAATGTATGTTTCTTGGTGAAAATACATATTAATGCATATGGATAAATAGAAAACAAGTTTTTTTTTTTTCCTGGTAGGTAATAACTTATGCACCGTACCTATGACCTTACCCTCCATCCTTCTTGGAGAAAGAGATGCCATTTCATCCAATGACCATTGACACAAGAATTACTAGATATGATTTAAGAAAACTAACAATCTCCTCTTTCACATGCAGAGTAAAATGTCTGGGGAGAACTGGATAACTTTTTAGTTTCTACATAAATCAAGGCATTATGGTGTTAAAGCTTTGATTGTTAGAGTACTGTCGCTCTAGTACACAGAAGACAAACCTTTAAACTGATGATCCCATGACAAAACAAACACATTTCACACGATTCAGTTGAGTTTGTTACTAAAGTTAGTAGCTTGAACTTTCCATGTTCAGCACATTTACCAACAGGCATAGCTTGTTTTTGGAAAATTAGCTTGAATACCAGGCAGGACCCTAGAGATTTATATATGGTCAAATCTACAAAAGGTAAGGAATACTATCTTTGGAGTATATTAAATGAATGGCGTCTACAGCAGGATAAAGATAAAGAATGTTTGCACTACTCTCATTTTCACCTGATAGATTTAAGTCCTCTGTAACATTGTCAGCTCATAGCAAGCTGACATCAAACTGTATGAGATAGGCTCAATTCAATTGCAGATGTAATTGTGTAGATTACCCAAACAGAAAGCAAAGTTGCTCTAATTATTAAATGGCAATTAGGCAAAACATCTTATAAAACAGTATAAAGGTACGTGACTTGTTAGAAATTTACTTTTAAAAATCAATCTCAGAGATAATACACATTCTTGTAATAAAAAGACAGGCATTTGCTCGCATACCGCAGTCTGCAATGGTTCACTTAGATGAAAATCAACTTGAGCTTTGTCATTTGATATCTGCAATTTGAACAAGAATTGGCTCATCATCAAATCAACTGATAGATTGCTACAGGTTTAACTGAACAGTGCATTGTGTTAGTGTGCGCACGTGAGAGAGAGAGAGGTTATTCACCCACAGAAAACAAAGCCCCCACCCCCCCCCCCCAAAAAAAAAAGCCCCAAAAAGAAATACGTATAGAGAAGCTTATGTTAAGCAAATACAATCAGTCCCTATGTTACCTTCGATACCATGGACTTGCGCTTTCTTTTCCATGTTTTATCAGCAGGCCGAAGCTGATCTTTTGCTTCGAAAGCAACATTAACATCAATTGCTGAATCCCTCCCAAGTTTCGATTTTTTAGAAGTTGTATTATCAACACCTGAAATTGCATTAAGTGCCTTCTGTTTTGCCCCAGGGAGTTTTTTATCTCTATAATGGCTTGTAGATGTACCTTCTGGTATACCAGATTTGTCATCCATATCAAAAGTTGTTCTTTCTTCCTTCAACTGGATAGATGATTCTAGATCCAACAAATAAACAATAAAAAATGAGAGAAAACAAGAGATTAAATCATTTATCATGTAAAATGATATTTACAAAAGAAAGAACAGCAACAGTAGCAGCAACAACAACAACACATAAATCCTGAGAACTAAGTCCAAAAACAGCATTACGTGAAATTGTACTGCCAATATGAACTTCCAATTTTCATAATTTTGAAAACAGAAATCCTTTAAAGGGTATAAATGAAGACAAAAAGATCAATCATCCGAAAATTCAAACCATAACACACCACCAAAACAAATTGTTTAAAACCAAAACATGCCACGAAATTATTTCATGTAGGCAAGGAGACATCCTGGTGATCCTGAAATTCGAATGTAAGCTTTTAATGTTTCCTTTTGCTTCCTTCTTTATCCTCTAGATTCTTAACATTGAGAGACATGGAGAAAAAAAAAAAGAACCAAAACAGGAAGAAAAGTTGGCTGAAAATCTGGCTCAAAAACCAAAGTCGGGTTCAACTCTCCTGCACTGCCAATGCCCAGATTTGTAGGTGATATGTTTTATAGTATAGTCAACAAAAAGGGGAAAACAAAATAAAATAAAACAAGGGAAAGAAACTCTTGACCAAGACCATAGAGATTAGGGCACATAGGTACCACATTAACTATTGAGGTGAGGGTTATGCATTGTGGGAACCTTGTGTATAATATTTTTTTGATAATCTTGTGTATAATATAATATAGGAATCATTAAAAAAAAAAGATTATAATAGAAAATTGGGAAAAATCATATTTAACCCTTAAGTTTTCATTTCATTTGAATTTAGTCATTTGGTTTCTAATTTCAAGAATAAGGTCCTTAGATTTTGACCCCCTCTGTCACTTTATCGTCAAAATTAACGGTTTATCATATGCCATGTGCTTTTCATTTGACATGCCAACGTCCATGTCAGCACTCAATATAAATGTCATATCATCAAGTGTCAACTCATCCATAGGAAAAAAAACAAAAACCATCTTCTTCGTTGTTCCAATCTTATGGATTTGTAGCATCAAAATCAGAATCTTTGTAGGTAGGGGGCTTGAAATTGTATGAGTTTTTCAGCATTCTCTAAAATTCTGACCATTTAAATTTGGAATCACTGAGACAAGCTTGTCAAAAAGCATTATGTCATGAAAAACCAGCGAGTTCACGAACTACAAGAAGCTTGTCCCCGTCCCTTCCTCCATATCACCTCCTATGACTCGGATGCTAACAACCACAAGACTACCTAATTTGAATTTACCTTTTGACAAGACCATCTAAAATGGCCCTACAATGATTCGATTCTGTACAAGGTGGCATCACCTTTGACAAGGTCCGATTTAGTGTCATATGCAAATCATGGGTGACCGCGGTGAAAGAGCAACGATGCATGAAACCCAAGGCACTCGAATTCCCATGTTGTTGATTCCCAGCAAAGACTATGAACAAAGCGCGGAGTTTATACAACATCACCGAGCGAAAAATCTATGACCTTCACCTCTCAATGCCTTACAATAGAAGATGTTGCGGTTCTTCGTTCAGTTGGTTGAGCATTGTAACCAACATTTTGTACATTACCCTCTTGAACTCCTTCAGAAACCCAAAAACCCATTTCCCACATCTTCAAAAACTTAGAAGCCATAAAAGGTATGCTAACCAATACCAATACTTGGTCCAAAAAGTTACATTGTCCTCGGACCCCGCTTTCACTCCTGAGGACTACTTTGTTGTGGCATTATATGCTGGATTTAACAATCTGGCTTAATTGAAATTAGTCAAAGAATCTTGATTTATGTGGATGAGAAACATACATTGTTCTCTAATGTTTTATATTTTAAAGGCCAGGTTCTCGCCCTTGATCATCGAAATGGGCTTGTATCCATTGATGTTAATAAAAGATACTTGCGCTGAGCGATTTGGCATATGCCACCTAGACATATCGTTGCTTGTACAACGGTTATTCGATCCTAGCTTACATGATGGGCAGCAATTTATGACTGATCGTTTTGAGGTGTATAAACTTGTGCTAGATGATGAAAGTGGAAGGGTGGTGGAGAGGGTCAAAGTGAAAAACATAGATTGAGATGACAAGAAGATGGTTTTTGTTTCTAAAGTTGGGTCTTTTGTTTTTTTTTTTTTTTTTTTTTATGACGAGGAACTCCTCTAAGGCAGAGGGCCATTTCGTGAACTCACCCCTGTCAGGTAAACCTCGGACCTGTGTAAAGCGCCCCCTCCACACATAGCAAATGAAAAACCGTTAACTTTGACAGTAAAATGATAGAGGAATCTAATTACTTATCAAAAAAAGTGATATAGAGATCTATTTAAAACTTAGGCAAAACCTAAGGACTTTATTTTTTAAATTGGAAACCCAATTACTAAATCTAAATCAGATGAAAACCTAGGGACTATATATGAGTTTTCCCTATAAAATTTTATTACTAGAAATAAATGACTAGGTTGTCAATGAAATGTTGTATTATACTTTATTATATTGTCTGATTCTAGTTGTGCACAATCCAATACATATATTCTATCTTCAAACAAATGCAAATAATCAAACTAATTAATTTCACTCTCTCTCACTCACACACACAAATGAGGAGTGACACATGCACAGCATCACATCAAAACAAATTAGATTATAATCATAAATCACATACCAGATACCATTGTGGATGCTGGCATCAATAGAGATAAATCAGCCAATGTCTGCAAAGCATCCAAGCCAGTACTTTCATCTACAAAACAGCAAAACACAAAATTATAACATTATTATAGGAAGATCTAGCTATCTAATTAACTGACCAAGAGCAAGCATTCAAACCAACCAAAAAAATGGTTTAGTAACAAGTGTATATGGGGAAAAAATGATGCTATTTAGAACATAAATCTATCAAAAAAATCGAGCAATAATCCCTATACTTTTTATTGTTATTAAATATCATAGACCAATTTACTCAAAACTTGGACCTCCTTATTAACAGTCCAGAAGACTTGCCCACATTCTCCGCTTGCTTCAAAACAAAGCTTCTTTTAAAAAATAGATTCAAATCACAGTGAAATGATTTCCCAAACACATGGGAAGCCTCTAAGAAAATTTTGAAAGATAGATCTCCGATGAATATTTTCTATTATAAAATATGCAGAAATAAAAGCTTACTGATAAATGCCTCTGAAACATTCAGAAACTTTTCCACAATTTCATATGAGGTATAGGTGAAGCCCCCCACTACGAGCTATTGATCATACATAATTGTCTGGACGTTTCCCAATATCAGGAAACTGATTCCCATAATTTCGAGCCACACCTCCACTTTTACTTTCTACACTATAACCTATTCCCTTATTCCAAAATGGTGGCTATGCTGTTAACTTCGATTAAAAGAAAAAAAAAGCTTTCAAAACATGGAAAAATCATACTCTTAGAAAGGGGGAACCTATCAACTTCACTCCACTATAGAAACAAAAAGTTTGAATTCGCAATTTCAAAAACAAAATGGCAACTTTCTATTAGTGAATATTTGAGTGGACAAATAGTTGCTGTATGAATAGCAATAAAAATAAAAATAAAAAGACATTAGAACCCCTCCCCCCCCCCCAAAAAAAAAAAAGTTAAAAAATCCTGTCATAACCAACTTAAAAACAATTACAATTAACATAGATACCTCCAAAGAAAAGTTTCTTGCTTCTCTTCCTTTGCCCTTGTGGAGAAAATCGCTTCGATTTTGCAGTTGAAACCTCGTTGTTAACTTTTCCTTTAAGGGCGCCAAAGTTAAGTCCTTCTTCAGTTCCACTACAGGCTTCTCCACCATCATCGTAATGATGGTTTCTGATGTCTTCAACTTTCTCTTTCTTTCTGTTAAATTTCTTCCCCTTTAGAAAAACGTCAACCATCCCTGCACCTTCCATATCCATCAAGGAACAAGTGTCTCTTGCATAATCTCCATTTTCAACTCCCCTGCTTCCTATACCACCTTCCAACCATTTTTCATCTATGGCAGATGGTGCGTGCTAAATCATATCAAAGTATTAAAATAAAGAAATTATTCATATTTAAGTGTTAATAAAAGGAAGGCAAAAGGTAATTGCAGGACATGTCAATGATTTAACAATTTTTCCCCAGCTCAGGAAAAAAAAATACCATTCTTTCCCAGCTCTGAACAGGTGAGGATTTTGTGTGCTCTGTTCTTCTATATGGTGTTTGAGAAATTTGGGGAGAGCCTCCTCTCTGTGAAGCCTCAGTTAATGCTAATGCTGCCACATGTGCGACTTCATCATCATTATCATCAATATCTGACTTCCAGCCTCTTCTATTTGGAGAAACATAAGGTTTTGTATCATCCTTCTTATGTGAATATGAAATAGGAAACCGAGGTGTCCTTTTCCCCACTGCACGAGGCTGGGTACCTAATATAAGATTTGAATCTATCAACAGGGGAATTCTTCAAAGAAATTCTAGTTTCAAAAGGTGATCTCTCTTTTCATAAGAATCACACTATATAAGATTTCGGTGTGCAGTTCATTATGTACAGACTTATACATTGCAAAGATGAAAAAACAAAGCAACAATGCAGGAAAAGTCTAGCTGCTTTGTAACTTTTGCCTAATTCTAATAAATGGGCATGATACGCAATCTGACAAATATATCCTGCTGCAGGAGAAACGATAGTGAGTTATATACTGCCACTCTGAATCTAATTCCAGGAAATAGTTTGTTGAACTCCTTTACGACGTAGCCTTTTACCCCCCCCCCCCCCCCCCAACACCTCTCGATATAATTATTTTTTGATTGAACATTTCAATTTCCATAATATCTTCCAAAACAACTAAAAGCACCACATTTATTGGCCTTTTTTAAAAAAGATTGTACTGCACTTTTTTTTTTACCTTCCCCTCTCTATATAGCAATATATGTCCTCATTGATATAATAGAAATATAAGTTCGGTTGAAGGTTCTAGCCGTGGCAAAGGGAAGAGGGCTTGTTCGGTTGTCTAAGGGTTTGTGTTGTATTGTTGGGGTTTTTCTAGTAGTTGTGGTGGGTCTCGAGGGTAGAGGGCTTTGTCGGGGTTTTTGCAGGTTTGTGCTTGCTTCTTGTTTTTTTTCTTCTAGATGTTCTTTTTGTATACTTCATGTGTACTTAGAGGTGCGTTGCGCTTTTTTAATAATATTTGGCCTTATCAAAAAAAGTTACAGGCACCACAAAAATATATACAAGTATATGATAAATAGTATGGAAAAATGGTCCAGCAGCTATACTCATGTAGTAATGTAACTAATTATACCATCAAACCGTCTCCTCTTCAATAAAGACAAATATCCATCACTTGTTGCAATTGACCGAGACTGGAAAGGATCTTTTGAGACACTAAGTTGAACTTTCCCCCGCTTGCGTTTAAGAGGTTTCTGAGATGCGGAAGCTTCATTGCTCTCTCGTTCACTATCACTTTCTTCCTGTTTTGCAGTCCATGAAATTAAGATACAAACAAACATACTCTAAGTTTAAAATGCAAAGACACTAACTTAGCACAATAAACATGGTGATTCACTCATGACCAAGTTATTGCAAGGGAAAACCAAATTCAATGATATAGACTTTCCAAAACATCTTTAAATTGATGAAAATAGCAACATCAAGGTTCGGATTACAAAAATGAAATTTATCACTAGCATTTAATAGCAAGATAGCAGCTGGAGAACAGACCGTAAGAGTTTAAAACTAACAGAAAGGAACAATACTTTTTAAATTTAAACTAGGAATCAGTCAGTAATCAACCATTAAAACACAGCAAAGAAAGATTAAAAAGTAGTTAAAAAACATACAGCCACTTCCTTTTTGCCTAAGAGAGCACACTACAAAAACATTGCAAACACAATCAACTGTAGCTGAAAACATAAGTGCCGTCACCAGTCCAGCAACAACAAATTTATCTTGTTTAAAATAATTTATAGTGCAGAAATTGTATAGAAGCTAACATGCCAAAAAGCTGCTAACAAACTTACATTCTGAAACTCATACAACAACCCAATTCCAAAACACGATGTTTAGCATGACCACCCGTGCCATTATTTTGTAAACAACAAACTATAAATTATATCTACTATATTATGGCACCAAACTAAGCCAAATTAAAGTCAAATCTAACAATATCATCGACAGATATATATCAGGATAAGATTGACATTTTTTGATAGGTACAGGATCAGATTGACATTAAAGTGACAAACTCATTGAACAGGAAATATTAAATCCAATCTCACCAGGACGCTATAATAATCCGTCATCATTGCTATCAAGCCAACCACAGAAGCTGTACCCTCTGGCAAAGATAAGTACGCCTGCAAATCAAGAGCACACCCATGTTAATAATGCCATCAAGTCAAAGACACTCAAACCATAAGAATCAATAAGTTAAATTCCCACAATTAGAACTAAGAAACTTGCAGAAGACCACACATATGGGCCATATTTTTGGAGCGCACACGTATCATGAACCACTAGACTTGTTGACAATAAAATAATGGATGGGGCAGTACAAAGCCATTGAAAAGATTAAGGTAGGCCAAAACTCCAACTCGAGAATTAATTTCCAAACAAAATCATCAAAATCAAATCAATTCATACCACCTACCTTCTTTTTTTCATAAGTAATCATGTCACATACCTTCTTAATTAGGCATCCAAGTTTTGCCCAAATTACTTACATATGCAAACCAGTTTCATTTCTGAATTTAAGAATTAAGATCAAATTTCATACAAATTTATTAACTTCAGTTCTAATCAAGAATCTCACCAGAACTGACAACTGAAACTAGAACAAATTATTAACTGAATTACAAACCTGCTCCAAGAATGCATTCAAGACAAAGCAGTGACAAGTTTAAGGAAAAAAAAAAAGAAACATTAAAACAGGTCATACCCTGATAATTAGTTCATCCAAATCAATTACATCAAAAGCAAGCGCAATATATTATACAAGAAAGCTGAAAATAGTGCTTAATTTCAAAAAATGGCTTGCATGAAATTAAGAATATTCACTGCTTATGCAAGGAAAGAAAAAGGTAGAGTCGCATACAGAACCATTGGTATAATTACCCAGAATACTATTCATCAAAAAAAAAAAACCCATAACACTCCTAAATTACAGAAAGCTCTGTTTTTAACGGATTCTAGTTATAAATCAATCTAACATTAATGAACGCGACCAACCCGGTTTGTAGTGTAGAGAGCCTCCACCATCTCAACGGATCTGTTACGTACTACAGCAACCACCTGGATATGCACAAAAGTCAATAATAGAAAAGAAACAAAAAAAAAAAGATGGAACACATTATAAATTGACTCATTAGAACAGAAAATTTAATTGTAAACACTATTATGGGGAAAAAACATGAAAATGTTTTCATATGTGTGCATACCCAAATTAGATATCAAGTTGCACCAGATAAATTAGAAGCTGATTATATAATGAAAGACAAACAATTACGGCAAATTAAGCAAATCCCAAAAGAGTAAATAAAACACCATTAATGTCAAATAAAGGCATACCCTCTTCCAGTCTTTTCCGTATTTCCGATAGGATTCATAAAAACGTTCAAGCTCCTCCTTGCTCCATTGAGGTCCTAACTTATCAGAATATTTCCTTTTCTGTGCATAAAATACAGCAGGCAAAATATTAAAAAACAAAAAAACAATTCACACTTTAAAGCTTCAAAGTCAACTCAACTAAGCCTTAATCTCTGTATATTGGGTTGGTTTAGGAACCTCAATAACTAATTATGTTTGCCGACATGTATACTTTCCCATGCAAACAAGAGGCCATCATTTGATGATCCTATCTACTTTACTGTTCTATCCTATCTAAATTATCCTCTCTATTGCCTCAAAGATTGCCCGTGTGCAATACAAGAGGCAATCATTTTGAAGATCCTATCAGATACTTCAAAACTTCAAAAAAGGCCCACACTACATTCTACCCTCCATAAAACTGACCAACAAAGGTTCATGAAACTTGGTTAACAAATGTAACCAAACCAAGACATAGAGAGTCAAATGCACAAGAAAGAAGAATAAGGACTACGGTAACTGAATATTTTTTCATGGTCTCACTAAGCAAGACTTACCCGCTGCTTACTTTTGCCCAAGTCCCTACCATCTTTCTCAGGAGAGACCTCATTTATTGTAGAAAATCGCTTATTCACACTTTTAGGTTTTCTTGTCGGGGCCATTAAACACTTCAATTTATCTTCTGAGATACACAAAAACAAAATTAGTGGAATACTTTCGTAATTACTAAATTAAATCAACAACATAGTATAGCAGATTCCATTTTCAATAACAGTAAACCCCAAAAAAGAGATAATTTCTTTTAACTACAAATTATCAAGCTTTTCTCTTCCACAAAATAATATGGTTATCACATTATCATCCCAACATGCTTCTCAACATTCCAGAATGATGTATTATGCAAGATCCAACATAAAAGCAAACAATAGGGGCACAAGTACAAAGAACTTCACAGCAGCCCTTTTGTTAGTTTTAAAACAAAAAATAAAATAAAAATTTCGCAATAAGTTTTTTCAAATGTACCACATATGGAATACCCATTTACTTTTTTCTAAAAAAAAATCAGAAGAACTGAAACCCCTATAAAATTAAATGTTAGCAAAAGACAAACAAAAAAGAAAGAATTGATTGTGTAAGATGTTCCGGTAAGAAAAAAAATATCGCATTCCTTAGAAAAACATTTCACAATCAAATTCCTCAGAATCAAACCACACACACAGAAACCCCAGATACTCAATCGCTACAAGAAACCAAACGCATCAGTTCAAAGGGACTGCTATTCGGAACAATCAAATTCAAAGCTCTAATTACACAAATGAATCAAAACATACGCACAGAAACACCAGATTCAGATTCGCCGCAATTAACCAAGCGCATCAGTTCAAAAGAACTAATTTACGAAACCCACTTTCGGAAAACAGCTAAAACACTTCGAAAGGACAATCAAATTCAAGAATTCCAAGCATAGTAATTCAAGAATATCACATTAACAAAACAAAGAAAGATCAAAATTTCTTCAGGTCGGCCATTGAGCCCCCCCCCCCCCCCCCAAAAAAAAAAAGATTTTTGCGAAATGCACGAAAAAAAGGAAATCAAAAACCCAATACCACACATAGCATTTTGCAATCGAGTTCAACATCTACAACACCCCTAATGAACCGAATCACAAAGAGACTCACTCGCACAAAGACAAAAACCAAACCCCAGATTAAATTCACTACGAATAGCCAAACGCCACAATTCAAAAAAAAAAAAAGTTTTTTTGAAAACTAGAAAGCAGCCAAAACACGCCGAGAAAACGAAAAAGATTCGAAATTTCAAGCAGAAGTTCGAAAACCCAGAAAACACAACACAAAAAACTTTAAAAACTTCAAATTTAAACCCTAGTTGACAGGTCCGAGACTGTACTCTCACCGATTATGAACTCCACCCCGATCCGAAAACCCAACCATGCACGCACACAGATAGAGAGTGGATTTCAGAGAGAGAAACTCTGAAACTGAGAGAAAATATCAAAAAGCGTTTTAGAGAGAGAGAGAGAAACAGAGAGATTGCCGCGAAACTTAAATATATAAAGGACAGAGGGGGGCTGAGTGAGAGCCAATTGAACTTTTGTGCTGTGCGCGTGTGTTTGAGAGGTGAAGGGAGTCCAAGGAGGGAGAGGACGAGGTTTGTATTGGGGACTGGTATTAGCCGTACACGTGGCTAAAGTGGGGATCTATACGGTGAGGATTGAGTTGTGTTGTGAAGGATTTGGGTGGAGGGTTATGCACGTGATTATATTTGAAATGTTTTGGAGACAAATATCACAGTAGGTTTCTGGAAGTTATTTTGTTCGTATTTGCAAGTCCAACTAAATGTTTTTGTAATCAACTTTTGGCCCAGCTTTGTTTTTTTCCTTTCAAACTCTCTTTTTCTTTTTTCTTTTTTAAGGGAAATTAGAGATGCCAGATTTTATGTAAATTAATTAACCGATCTTATCATTTTTTTTTTAAAAAAAAAAAGAGTATTTCTTGGAGATACTAACCACTTGACATGATTGAACAGCCATAGATATAATTTTTAAATTTTTTTTAGCAAAAAATACATAGACTTCTCTCAAACTATTACTTAATTGTTAATATACCCCCAACAACTAATTGTGTTAATATCTTCATTAAACTATCAAAAATTGCTAATGTACTCCAATGACAAAAATATCATTCATAAATTTTTTAAAAAAAATTAAAATTATTAAAAAAAAAAACGAAGGGGCGGCCGAATCACCCTCAAACTGGAGGTGATTCAGCCACCCCTCATTTTTTAAGAAAAAAATTTAAGTTAGTGGCCAAACCACCTCTAATTGTCATGGGGGGTACTTGCTCGATCTGTTCAATTGCGACCTATGTTTCGGCCATCCCCTTTGTCCAGATAGCGGGTGGTCGAACCACCTTCAAATGGGGTGGCTAAGACCCTCTTGGTTTTTTTTAAAAAAAAAATTATTTTTATTTTTTATTAGTTTTAGATTTTTGTTTGAATTTATAAATATTTTTTTGTCTTGTTAAAAAAATCTTTAGGTCATATTTGTCTTTTTACTTGTTTTTGAATGGCATTGACACAATTGATAGTTTTTTAGGCGCATTAACAATTAAATGGTAATTTGAGACGAATATATATACTTTTTCATTTTTTTTTTTATGTGATACTTTCATGAGATTGACCAGGTTAAACCATCCTCCTCTTTTCTTTTTTCCTTTCTTTTTCTTTTACCCTTTTCTTATAAGTACAACCGAGCGAACTACATGCAACAAATAAAGATACAGCCAACAAAGCTGGTGGTTGTGGCCTTGATGGAAAAAAAAAAAACATCAGCGTATTAACGATATAATCTTGTATAACTTAGCTCCTAACCAGCTTTTGAGGAAAATTGAGAGTCACGTGTCATAAATTTTGAATTTTGTAGTTCTAAGAGGGGTTTGCAAAGTAAGTGGTAATTTGTGGTGACAAAAAAAATAGTTTTATTTAGAATTTAGTCACAAGGGCTGAACTATAATTTTAGGAGAATGGGGCACAAAACTTAAAAAAATAAAATTGAAGAGCTCGTTTCATAAAAACACATAAAATTTATAAGAAATTTTCAGATTTTAGAATCATTTTTTAAATTTTGGGTGCAAGGGAGGGGTAGTTGGCCCCCTAAATTTAGTTATGCATTATTATTGATGTGAGACTTAATAATATTAAGGGTGCGTTTGAAATTGTGATTTTATAAATAATAAGTATAATTTTAAATTAAATCACAAAAATTTTGTTGTTTGTAAACTGCATTTTTAAAAAATTACGTTTTTAAATCGCAGGTAAGGAAATGTTTTTTTTGAAAATGCAGAATTTTAAATGTCAAACTGCGATTTTGTCAAATGCTTAAATGGGTTTACAAAAATTACGTTTTTAAATCGTACTTTTTAAAATCATAATCCCAAACAAACCTTATAACCATTTAGCATTCTGAAAATGATAATTGTAATGCACTTAGAAACTCATGGTTTAATAAGCATTAACAATGGTTGAGACTGATCAAAGCCTTGTCCTCGTAAATTGGGCAAATTGTGTGCTTTTGAGAATGTTGTCGGGCGTATATGCTAGTTTAGCCCTGGCTTGATTTTCTTAACAATCTTTTCCAAAAATTGGAGTCCTCAGAGATTTCATCAACTTCAACATTCTGTTTAGAGTTCGTGGCCTATCTTTAGAGTAATTTGAGATAATGCACTCAACAAACAACCAGGATAGTATTTTATTGGATTAATAATAAACATAAACTGAGATTTGTAGCTGTTAATTTTCATAATTCAAAAAACAAGTTAGAAATCCATCTAATCACTTGTACAGTAGTTTAAAACAACTAGGCTATCCATATAATTTCTCAAAACACCTTTTCTTGTGTGCATCGATGAAGATCTGCAATTTCAAATGACAAAATAATCTGTAAAATATATAGTAGCATGACTTGGGTTTCAAATATTTGTCTGCTTACCACTGCACAAGTAAGTGTGTTTCCACATATTTATCTTCTTTGTGTAATGATCTATTAAAGATATTATTTAAGAATCAGTTGATCGCACACCAAATCTTTAATAAAAAATACTTATAAAGGCAAATAATGTCTAACACGATTAGTTATTCGGGTCGGGAATCCGGATTAAGTAAGCCTGAATTAACAAATTTTAGAAAATGACCCGACCCGACCCGTTTAAGTTAGTTTCTAATTTCTTTTGCATTTAAAATAAATAAATAAAATAATAACAAATAGGTCAGACGGGTCACCCGATGTGTGACCCGATTACTAAACGGTGGCCCGTTTATGACCCGATTAACATACACCTAAACCATATATCTTTGTGTCGTGTTCGTGTCAAATTCGTAGGTTGTGTCAAAAATTGTCACCTCTACCTATTATAAAGCTTTACTGAGAATGGCCTGCTTGGATTAACGGACTAAAAAGGCACACTTTTAAAGGACTTATTATATGGTGCAATATGATTGTGGTAAATGTTCTTCTAACAACCTTCATCCTTCAATTTTATGGTTGGCTCCGTCTTTTGGAGGTGCAATTCGTAGACTAAAGGCCTTAGGTCGATGATGACATTTGTGAATAAAGATTTCATCTAAATTGGGTTAATGAAAATTTCTTCAATTCAATCAATTATAATAACACTTGTCATATATGTTTTTAAAAATTCATATGAGAATCACATCATTTATTAAAAATGTATAAAATAATTAAAAAATATGTGAGAATCATATGCTATTATTTCTTCAATTTTTTCTAATGTTGTAATTTTTGTGATGTCTCTCCTCAATTTATTATTAGAGTTGCAATGTTCCCTTCCGCAACTCAAAATAACAAAAATACTCTATATAAGATAAAAAAAATAGCTTACATTTTTTTGAATGTTGTTATCTTATGAATAATATTTTTGTTATTTTGGGTCGTAGAAGAAGGATATTGCAATCTAATTGTAAATTGGGGAAATATTACAAAAAGGATGATAATTAGAAGCGTAATTGTAGTTTTCCCTTTTGTTTTTGAAGTTTAGGCTTTGTTTGTTTTAACGTAAAATATTTTCTGTTGAAAATATTTTCATCAAAATCATTTTTCAAAAAAATTATTTCAATATAAAACATTTTTCAGCATTTGGTTTGTATGGAAAATTAGTGATGGTATTGGCAACTGCAACAGTGACGGATGGTGACTTTTGGCGAACTTCCAAGGGTGACCTCTAGCGAACTCCGGCTGAGAAAAATTACTTGCGAGAGAGAGTGCGCACGAGAAAGATGTTGGATACTATGGGTCAAAAATGAGAAATTTGAATTCAGAAAATGGTTAACAAAAATTTAAAAAGGGAAACCATTTTTTAAGCATTTTATAGGAAATTTTTCTTAACAATCGGAAACGTTTTCGGTTTGACAAAAAATTTAAATTATACCAAAAAATAGAGAAAATATTTTTTAATAAATATTTATCTCAAAATAAACGAAGCCTTTAAAATAAAACTTATTGGTAAATGCTGCCACATCGCCTAATTTATTTCTGATTTAAGTTCGGCCATCAGGAACAATTTTGTTTACAGGAGCTTAGAATCGGAGGCTTACGAATTTTTGAATTAAAAGTTAATTTTCATATGGCTTTCTCTGTTGGGTAATCTATAGTAAAGAAAGAAAGTTGTGGGTTGCAAAGAAGTATATTGAAGGTAGAAAGCTATAATTTTTTTTTTGTTTTTTTGACAAATAGTGCTTACGTAAAATAACTGGTCAGCTTATAGTCCCCACTATAGTCACATGCATTTAACAAAATTATTTACACATTTGAGTGGGCCAGTACTCCAGTGTTCATTTAATATTACTATATTGAAAGAAGAAAGCTCTAATTAAATAGAACAATTCGTGCTTACATAAAATAACTGGTCAGCTTATAATTGTCTCCATTATAGTCACATGCGTTTAACAAAATTATTTACACATTTAAGTGTGCCAGTATTCCGGTGTTCATTTCATATTACTTATTATAGGTTATTGTTTTGGTTATTAATAAATTATTCAAAATAGTTTTTTTTTTTTTTTGAATAACAATGGGGAACCGGGAAGGGGATATTATTATGTTTTTTTTTTTCTTTTCTTAGAAGGGATATTATTATGTTTAATTGGTAGTAGTCATGTCATTTTATATTAGCAATGACAGCCAAGCCATGATCCAAATATTGAAAGAGAAAAAAAAAATAGTATTCTTGAATATGAATTAATATATATTTTTTTAATTATAGAGAGAAAGAACTCAAAAGCAAGGAGATCAACATTTGAGTAGTTGAAATAAAAAGCTTCCCATTGAAAAGAAACTCCCTCAGACTCTATGTATAACAACAAAACTGAAATCCCATGATTAATTACCTCCCCCAAATCAGTCAAGGTTTTGCATTTAATTAATATTATTGTAACTCAGCCAATTCAATTGAGATCAAGTTTTAGTTAAGTATTGAAGCTACTCAGCCTTCTTTTGTGTGCTTTAAAAAATAAGATTCTCTTCATTTCATGATCATGATATCAAGTTAGTACATTAAACGATATATATAAAGTTATTATTGACACATTTTTTTTTAAAAATTTAAATAATATAAAATCGTGTTGTAATCAATATTTCTTCATCTTTAAGGTCAAGTAAAGAATGCATGCCCCGTGTACTATGAAATCAAGGAATGCTATGCTGAGTCCTGTCCGGCCAAGGCATGGAATATATTTCCCTTGCATTAAGAGCTTATTCTGATGATGATCATATTAGAAAGTTTTGATTCAATTTTCCTTTAGTTTTGTGTTATATTTGAATTAAGTTATGCTTTTAGGGACGGTTTTGTTTACTGAAGCTCGGAATTGGAGGCTTACAAATTTTTGAGATCAAAAGTTCATTTACATTGATTTGCTTTTGGCTGTGTACCTAAATTATGAAAGTGTCCTTAGCCCTTAGTTTTTTGTTGGTATCGACTATGACTCCAATTGGACCGCCTTTAGGGTTATGCCTTGCTTTCCTTTTTGGGCACAACTTACCTATTTCTCTTACCCACTACTATATTATGTTGGATAGTTGGCATGATTCAATCTATTAAATATAACGCACGGCTACGATTTAATAATTTTAAAATCCGTAATTTATTTAAAATTGTGAGAGATTCTGATTTGAATACAATAAATGTGGGTCAGCTCTTTGAAAAATAAATGGATAGCTAAAATGCACGTACAACTCGGTCAAGGTAAGGAAATTGAGGCGATTGGGGGATGTTGGCCATGTTTTTGTCCTCTTGTTGATATTTGTTTTGCCTTTTCTCACAACACTCAACATTATATAACTGATAAAAGAAGCATATGGTACATGAGTCAAGTTATTAAAATATTAGACTCATGCAAAAAGATATGGTTAAAAGAAAAATTATTATGACTCACCCACAAGTCACGACATATGATATGTAATGGCCTATTATAAATTATGCATGACCAGATAGTACTACTCTAGTCTCTATGTGACTTTATCTACCAATAAAGATCACAATTACAATATGAAAAAAGTAGAATTGTCATTGCTAATTACGACACTTTACATCAATATGATACTAGGGCTAATGTAGCGCCAAAAGGTGATATTGAAAGGAATATATTATTTGATTTGGATTGTACTTCCCTCTGTCCCATACAAATCTGACCAACTATCACGGGATCAGTTTTAGAATTCAAGCCATTCTGCCCTGCAAATTATCTTTCCGAACCATACTTTTTTCAAATTGCACTCTTAGCCGAGCACACGAAAACCCTTTCTTGCTCTGATGCTCTTCATGGCCCCACCGGAAAACTAAGGGAAGGGCCCTCCAACTATTACTCAATTATAAGTTGTAGAATGTTACGTAGTATACTGTTATATGATTGTATAGAATTTGATGATATGATAGTAAAAATTAGTTTTTAGATTAATACTTATAAAAAAAAAGGGATAAATGCATTTTTGGTTTTGTAGTTTGGAATTTTAACAAATAGCTCTATGGATTTTAAAAAGTGATTAATCACTTAATGTAGTAAGCAAAAAAGAACAAATTAATTTTTGTTATTAAGTTGACAAAATTCATTAATATGTTAAATTGGGTGGCCTCGAACCACCCCCTATGAGCATTATCTGGGGGTGGCCGAACCACCCCCAATTGCCAAATGGGTGGTTCGGCCAGCCTCAAATAACAAAAATTAATAAATAAAATTAAGAGGTAGTTAGATCACCCCCAATAGTCATGGAGTGGTTTTGTCATCTCCTCTGTTGTTATTTATTCAAATGCTATTTAGTAGATTGTTAAATGATTGTCTTACAATTAAGATTATATGATACTAAAATCAGCACTTTTTTTTTTTAAAAAAAATTCAATGGGAAAAAAGGGCTACAATAGATAATGGGGTAGTGGTTGAAAGGGGTCAAGTGTCACATTTTTAAGGTTGGTGGTCCAAGTGACAAGTGTTAATAGTATATAATAATAATAATGATAAAAACCCTTACAAAAAAAAACGAAGATTTGATTACTCTAAGTGCCGGGATTTAAATAGGATTAAATAAGGGTTGGATTACTTTAAATGAAGGGTTTTGATTAAAATTATTTTAGAATTGAATAAATTCAAACAATTTGTAAAATCTATATATAGAGGCTTTTACACAATCATATCAACCAATAAGAACACAATGTAACCAACCCTATAAGCCTATACCCTAATGGTGGATGTAGATATCATAACACCGAACCACCAACCAAATCTTTGTCCCCATATTCTCTCTTTATTACCTTCCTTCCTCCATTTTACATGTAATTATAAACTTCATCAAAAAGAGTTGTTCTTTGGAAGTACTTAGTGAGCTAAAATCTTGTATTCCACAACAAAAGAGCAAAGTTATGGTCAATAGCTAGGTAGCAAAAGAACCTAAGAACTTTGTATTCCATAGTAGAGCTAAGAAAACCGAAAACAAGTTGGTTGCAATACGTCATCAATGCTGAACCGGAGGGCAGCTCAGTAAGTTCTTCGATACTGGGGTTGCAAACTTGCAAATATAGATATGGTTCAACGAGAGGAGCATACAAAATTTGAGTGAGAGGGCAAGAATGCAATCCATCTCATCCAGTCGTCCAATTTGACTAGCTCGGCCCTCATAATCAGCTGTAGATATGTGAACAATGTTGTCAACGTCTTGCTCACAAGGCGGAGGAGGGAGGGCCCTTCCTTTAGTTTTCCGGTGAGGCCATGAAAAGCATTAGAGCAAGTTTGAAAAAAATATGTTCCAGAAAGATATTTGCAGAAGGCTTGAAAACCAGACAAACTCAAATCAGCAGGAGAAGACCAATCTGATACCCGGGCCAATTTAAAAGAACCACAAATATCTGTTAATTTTCTTTACAGCGGTGGCAGATAGGAAACTAAACGAGTTTTCCTCTCTAACCTTTTAATATGGCCTCTTTCACGAATATCGGATCTTTGCAACCAATCCCTTTCGGAACTGACTGCAAACTATGAGATTCTGCTTATCCCATGGCTCAGATCTATCTTTCTATAACACGCCTACTGTTTCTAAATCCCCCAGAATCCCCGTCCATGTCCCTATCTCCTCTTCCACGCTGCTGCTTCCCAAAACTATCTCCTCTTCCACGCCTACTGTTTCTAAATCCACTAGAATCCCTGTCGATGTCCCTATCTCCTCTTCCACGCTGCTGCTTCCCAAAACTATCTCCTCTTCCGCGCACCTTAGAGTTCCACATATCACCCTCCTCCCTATCCCTCTTTCGCCACCCATCATGATGAGTCTTTTGAGATCCTCGGTTATTACCTCGAAATCCTTGGGACGGTTCATCAAAATCATCATTGAAAGAGTTCCTTCTACCACCCATCTTACCACTGGATCTGAATTTTGTGTCCCTTGTGAAGTTATGATTGGCACGACCTAGAGACTTGGTTTGTCTTCTATCAGGTTCTACTTTATTCCCTCTGAATCTATTTCTAGAAGAACGTATGTCATCATTGTCAAATTCTGGACCAGAAAAGCGGTCATCTTCGACATCAGAACTTGCATTCTTCCGGAAATCCCTCCTGCCAGAACCCAATTTATTCCCATTCTTTTGCCTGGACCTGAAATTGTCATCTAAATCATTGTCTGCATCAGAGTAGAGGCCAAGTTCCTCATCAGAACCAAAGCTTAATCCCTTGGATGGACCTGCTTGACCTCTACCTCTACTTCTCTGTCTAGAATCAGCAACATGACTAGATTTCCAGTTGGGATGAACTGAAAGGTCTTCATCTGAATCCAAATCATCCTCAGAGCCAGAGAAAGCAGCATTTAGATGCATAGACTTAGATGGCTTATTGTAAGATGGGGAACTTGGTTTGCGACGCACATTATTATTAATGCCTTCAAAATCTTCTGATCCAGAGTACCCTTCAACCTCGGAAAAATCATTTGAAGAAGTCTTCCGTGCTGAATTGTTATGAGGATTTTCAAGCTCGTAACTATCAATACTATCTTCTTCATCCTCAAAATCATCAAACCCCATCCCAGGTCTATTAGTATCACCATCAGAATATTCTTTTTCATGGACCCTTGGCACTCTGCTAGCTTTACTAAAATTGCCTTCAGGCCCTCTGAAATTTCCTCCATGGGCCTGGTTATCTAAAGGAGAATCATCAGCGATAACGGAAGAATCCGCATACTCAAAAGCAGCAACATCTGCCCCATCTGATTCATTGTCATCAAAATCAAAATTCCATGCATTAGAAACCTCTTGCCGGTGAGCAGTCTTCTCCAACCTTGTCCTAGGACCGGGTTGCTTTTCTTGCATCCTGTTCTCCACAAATTCATCAGGCGGGCGCTTGCATTCACAATGAAAACATGCCATATTTCTCCTATAATTTAAGAAGTTGCACCTGCCAAATAACAGAATCAACAATAAGGGATACAATAAACTCTGAAAGCTGGCTGTGTAGAAATATGGATGTTCATATGCAACGCACATTGAAAAAAAAAAAATCTTTTAAGGGGGCCAGGAACCAACGTTTTTCAGGTTCCAAGGAGGTGACACTGGAGAGTAATTATCATATAACAGTATATCATAACCATTAACTCCATTGGAAGCTATGGGAAGGTTAGAAAAAAAGGGGGGGGGGGGGGCAGATGCTGCAGAAAAATGTAAAAAACCTGGTTTTCTAATAAGCGAACTCCGTCACCAAATTATGTCTAATTATAAAGAACATAGCCATGGAATAAATCTTACTCAGGGCATTCCCATTCTCCAGGAAGCAGCTGTCTCTTTGGACGTTTGGCATCACATTGTAGGCATATGGTATTCTTTGCAAAATTCAAGAAGTCACACCTGAGAACAGCAAGTATTAGCATCTTTAATTGTTGGTAAGGATCTGCCTTGAGAGCACATTGTACAGGGTTGCAGAAATTTCTAAGCAAGCAGACGAAAACCATGTGTAAAATCACATCGACAGGGCCACCCATAAAGTGGCAAAGAAAACTCTACGAGGTTCATATATTTTGAAATGAAAAATTGCACAGGAATTTATATTCATCCTCAGAAAAATTACAACCCTTGTATTGATAACAGAACAAAATAATTGGCCCGGCCATGAGCAGATAAAAGAAGTTTAGATAAGACATACTTGGGACACAGCCAGTCTCCTTTTTTCATCTCAACGTCATCACGTCCAACTCGTTTCCTTGGAGGGGGAGGAGCTTGCTTGACTTTTGGTGGGGGCTTTTTTATTATTGGAGGAGGAAGATTGGGGTCTATTGGAACTGAGCTCAACTTGACAACCTCATGTAACAACTTACGGACAACATTTTTGATAGGCTTTTGTTTCAGAAGAGCCTTATTGACTACTGATCCGTTCACGGGGTCAAAACCAAAAATCAATAGGACACGCATAACATCAATAGTCCGTGCCTCATCCTCTTTGTTGGTAAGCAAATATGCTCTTTCACAGGAGTTCCTCAAATTGCAGGAACTGCAAACCTGACATACGAATGGTCGTCATTAATGCAATTATATAATCACATATACAATTATCCCCACATATAAATATGTATGAGGCTGAGGCAAAAAATCTGGAAACTAGAAAAATGCTAAAAGACTGCCTCACATCTTATACAGGAAATTGCTCATCACTACAAAAAAAGGAGGGGGGGATATGAAGAAAATAGTTTGAATATTTGTTGACTGAATCAGACAGCAGGGCAAAGTACTGCTACATTTAACAGCTCAGTATCTTTTAAAGGCTGGAGGTTTAAATCCATGATGCAAACATCCTAGAGTTAAAAACATAATCTTCTCGCAACTAACAATGGCAACTATGTCTATCTAGTCTGACTGTAAAATAAAAGGACACAGTGAGCATCCAGAACCCAAAAAAAGAAGGCAAAGACTTGAAATGCTAAGAAACAAGAGGGGGGAGGGGAAATAGGGGAGGGTGGGAAAGAAGAGCCAAAAAACAGTGATGTCAGTACATAACTCAGTTTTGAATGAAATCTGTGAGCAATATGCTCAACACAAACAAGGTAAAAAAGTAAGACTCACATCTCCTTCATCAAGTTGGACGCGCTTCCTTAAAAGTTTCGCAGAGAAAACCACCTTCTTGTCCATACTTGGGCACCCAAAACCAACCAAAATTTGAATATCCTGTCTCGACAAGGACCTGAAATTAATTTTCTGTCTCAGCACTTGCAAAGCGAAGTGGTGTGAAATGCAATAGTGTTACCCGTCACATGCATTAACAACATTAACCTAGGGTCCTAGACAATAAATAGGGTACTTAGTGGGTTCAGTACTCCAGTCTAACACGAATCTACTGCAAGGGTCATATTGTTTCACTTTTCCTTCAAATTCATTGTTGAGGATAAAAAAGTAATGCTTTCTTTTTGATACATTGGATACCCATTGGGACCGTGAGCTACACAATGAGTGATAGACCTTTCCCTTCCCTTGGACCCCTCTCCCTTAGTGTAGGCGAGATTCAATATCAGGTCTAACTGACAAGCGACTTTACCAACAGACCTACCTGACACCCACTTTGATTTATGTGATTTAGGATGCGTTTAGGATTGCGATTTTAAACCAAATCGCAAAAATTGGATTGTTTGAGAATTGCATTTCTAAAAAATTGTGATTTGAAAAGGTTTTCAAATCGCAGATAAGGGGATACTTTTTTGAACACGCAGAATTTTAAATGATAAACTGCGATTTTAAAGGCCAAATTGCGATTTTGCCAAACGCTTAACTTGCGTTTTCAAAAATCATATTTTCAAATCGCACTTTTTGAAATCACAATTAAAAAAGGACCCCTAAGTTGTTTTGGTTATGAAGAATGTTATTCGCATCAACTAGTTAAATCCTCAAATGGAGGTTTTAGATTTTTCAAACACACAAACTTGTAAGACTCAACAACTGGAAATTTATTTTTCCTACATTTCATGCTACAAAAGTCGGCATGGCAACTCTTGGTGCACAGAATGGATCAACTCTCTCTAAAGGACATTTATTAACATCATGATGGTTTACCCGACAGGTGATCAATTCACTAAAACTATTGGTAAAGATTTTGGCCCCTTAATTTTTGTTTTCCTTTAATAAAATCTAAAGTTCTATACACTCCAAACCCACAAAAGCATTAAAAAAAAAAGAATTCACTCTCCAGAACACCATCGAATACCACAAACCTCATAATATCGAAACGGTCCTTCCCGAAATTGATGCATGCCGTCTGCACCGCCTTGAAATCCTTGGTAAAATCGATTCCCGGATCATCATCCACCGCAATCTCGGCCGCATCGAACCCCAGCTCTTGGACCAATGTGTCCTCGTCTTTCCTCCTATGATCGAAGTAGTTCTGCCCCACCAACCTCTCCATCAGCTCAATCCACTCCGGCCACGGGTGAACCAGCTCCACCATCGCCTTCTTCTTCTTCTCCTCCTCCTCTTCCTTCACCATGGAATTGGCAGCATCCTTATCGTTGATATTGAGCCCTAACCCTAACTGTGATTGTTCCGGTAGTGACTGAGGTGGTGGGTCGGTTTGGGGTTTTCGGTCTTGGCGCCAGGCGCGGATGCGCTGGAGTGTTTGGTCCTTCAGGGAGAGGATCTGGTGCTGTTGTTTGTCGATGGCGTCGATTTGGTCGAAGACGAAGCTGAGACGGGCGGACAGGGATGAGGGTTTTGGCGGTGGCTCTGAGGAGGATGGGGAGGTTTGGGAGGTGGAAAAGGGCTTTAGGAGAGAGGGGAGGAAATGGGGTTTCGGGTTTTGAGAGGAGAGAGTGAGTCTTCTGAGGAGGAGGAGAGAGAAAGGGGTTTGTGCCATTTGAGAGTGTGAGAGAGAGAGAGAGAGGGGTTTAGGGTTTGAGCTGGAGTGTTAAACCCTCCATGAACGAGAGGGAGAGAGGTACGGAAAAAGGCTTAAACCCCCGTGTTGGGTTCCACCTTCTAAAAAGAAATGGAAATGGAAATGGGTATGAGTTTTTGCTCTTCTTTTTCTTTCTTTCTTTTTTTTTTTTTGGTCAAATGAGTTAGAATTGAAATGACAATTTTATTTTCTCATTAAAATGAACTAGAGGATAAGCTGATCTATCATACTTACAAAAAAAAAAGGAAAAAAAAGATAGATTTAATTTTGCTAACAAAAAAAAAAAAAAGAGAGATGAGATTGTGGGTTTGTATTTCTCTTTTTAGTGATTAGCGGATATTTAGCCTTTAATTAAGAATGAAATTGTTATCTACATTTTTAATTTTCACATGTCAATGAAGAAGAAAGAAGAAAGAAGAAATTAAATCTGGACTGTTAATTTTTTTTATAACACTTAAGCTAAATCCCAATTTACTAGATTGAACTAGAAAGAATTTCTCAAAACCAATTTTTTTTTTTTTTTTTTTAAGAAAAAACCCTTGTCCTTCTAAGAACCCATCACTTCGTGACAAAGATGCCTATGTCCTATATTCAAGGATAATCAATAAAATTTTATAATTAAACTTTGCTCAAATATCTATCGAATTTTGGTTTAAATTTTTTTTGGTCCGCTGCTACAAGAATGAAGACATTTGGGGCCTTGAATTTTTGTGAGGCCAAGCTGGAAAAAGGCCTAAAAGAGCAGGGCTAATGAGGCCCATGTGAGAGAGAGCGACCTCCTCATATTTATTTCACTTTGGAATTGCATCATTTCGAAATTTCAACAAAATATTGTCGTTAGTTCTTTTTTTTTTATGAGCAAGACAGGGAAGACACAAACAGCAAAATAGTTCAATCTTCATTATTTCTGAACAGAAACATATGATTAAAATTACATTAAAACACATATAAAACAATGGAGACACAAAAACAAAAAAAAAACACAGTTTTCCTCCGCCAGGGCCATTATGTTTAAAATGGTTGAAAACATGATGAGTCGAATTATGGATATATGTAATCATTTTTATTGAAAGATTGGTGTCAAAGCTTCACACTAGACTAGCTGTTGACAGAGCATTTTTCGCGAGTAATTATTAACATCAGCCCAGGCATTTTCCATATGAGGACATTTCTTGGACAAATACCAATTTTAGAACTTATTGATGACTTGGCCAGACACATGTTCATCTATTCCTATTCTTTGATCCTTTCCCTTTGTGGAAACTTGTTCTTCAGGTTATTCACTTCCGATTGTAAAAACTTTTTTTAACCCTTTTGTTTGCTAACCATAAAAACTTTTTGTAACCCTTTTGCTACCCTTCTTCTAATGGCGATCCTCGGGCTGCACTCTGAATTTTTCGAGGACCTTAGGTGGGAGAGGCAAGAGGGCTTGGCATAGTTTCTGAAACGATGTCTAGCTTTACTACTTGGGACCTTGGAAGTACATAATAAACGGAGAAGATTGACTAGGCTTTCTCTTTGAACGTGTTTATGTTCTCTAGCTTCTTTAGAAGTTTACAAAGGACAAGTGAATCAAGTTTTCTTCATTTTGTCATGAATACCCTTTTGACCATGTAATCAACTACAATTGTGTGAAGTTAGTGATGGTTGTATATTAATTAAGCTTAGAATTGTAATCATGTCTAGCTCGAAAACGAAAACTTAATGTCTATAATGCAAGTAGTATAGATTGCAAAAGGATCCTCTCCATTTCAAAGGAAATGGAGGGGAGCCGATTAGGCTTAAATGAGGGGCAAAGTTGTAATTTTATTTTTTTTAAAAAGTAAAATTACAACTTTGCTCCTCCTTTAAGCCTAACCGACTCCTTTGAAATAGAGAGGATCTGGGTCCCGATAGATCAAGGTGACAAGCTTTGTTTCTTATTCTTCAAACTATCTTACCCTTTTTATGACTTGTTATTCATCTATCTATATAAATGCACTTTACCATCTCAGTTATGACTCAAGAATCCTGATATTCTGTCACAAAATGTGTCGTCAATTGATTCATCAAAAATTGTTCCTTCAACCTCTTCTAATTCACCTACTACAGAAACTATACTATGTCTTCTGTTTATGCCTGTTCACTTACTACAGAAACTATACTATGTCTTCTGTTTATGCCCCTTTGCCAGATTACCATCTTAAAGCTTCAACTGACACATCTTTAACTTAAGTTTTGCCACTTCAACGTGAAACATTATCCCCTCACATAATCACTAGATCCATGACAAGTAATCTTTAGCCAAAGGATTTTTTAGACTATCATCTATAACATTCCATTAAATCCACCAAACATCCCTTGAAGCTTGAAGGGTCATGTTTGCTGCATGTTTACCTCGAAAACCAACTACATTTTCTTAGGCCGTTTCAAATCCCAATTGGTGTTTTGCAATGGAAAGTGGATTCAATTAGTTTGGATTTACAAAAAAAAAAATAAACAACGTCAATATTTACTTTATTTAAAAAGTTAATTGAGCAGTTCGTGAATAAACTCGAACTTAACTTACGTTAAAATAAATTAAACCCAAGTTTGAATATTCAATACTCCGCTCCACTCAGCTTGTTTACGGTCCCAGTTGTGGGGGTTGCTAAGTAGGTCTAAGAATCCTATTAAAAGAAAATGAAATGATAGAGGCTTTTGCATAAGTATAAAGTTTAGTTGATATATGCTTCTTATCTATGGTTGATAAAAAACGACTATGATTGATACTACTCTCACGAAAATGAAACTATGGTTATATCATGTAAAAGGGAATTCAAATTTTTTATTTTTTTTTCTAATTGAATACTAAATTCTTTTTTTTTTTCTATTCAATTGCAATATTTAGGTTTGCATTTTCTATTGTTATGTAGGTAAATTGATGTTAACTCGCAAAGCTTTCCTCTGCATTTGAGCTTTAACATTTATTATTTCCACTTCGATGATATTCCTTCTCAAATTTAACTATGAAAATCAACCCATACAATAATAATAAAATAAAAAAAAAAAAAAAAAAACAAGGTAATAAAAAGAGTTAATTATTAAATAACAACACTGAAAAGATAATTATCATTAATAATCAACCAGAAAATGGAGAATAGAAGTTTTAAGACAGTTCCTACTCCTACTTGTTCTCATTTGGGAACATATTTGATCAAGCACATGTGGTGAAGATTGAAATTACATTTGATACATTCAAAAGTCCTACCACGGCAAGAATCACCACATTTATCGCATGGAGGATGGAGGCCCTTGCTCTTGTCAACAAAAGTGAGAGGATGTTCGTGCATGTCAAGCTTATAAGTCCTCCCAAACTTGATATTTGGATATTCCCCAAGAATGCAACCAGGGTGAGCTGCAAAACTGAGATTTGGACAATAGTAAAACCAATGATTTGGAACTCGTAGTTCTTCACAAATGTCACAATAATATTCATCATGATAATCATCTTCAAATTCAAAACAAAGTACGAACATTTCTTCACATGAGTCTTTATATAGATTGTATCTTACGGTCCGCGGTAGTGTAGCGCATTTAAAATCCAGAGCAAATTTACAACGACGAGTGCCGCAACGAAAGATTTGTCCTTTAGAATCACAAGAACTGCACTTACCAGAATATGATTTGCTGGAGAGAATAAGTCGGTGATTACATTCATGACCTTCATGGCTAATGATGTGAGGCATCAAACTACAACGGACATCAAGGTCGAAGTTGCATTTGTCACAACGGTAGACGAAGCCATTGCAATCACGCCCGCAAGCAAAGCAAGAAAAAGAAGGGACCAGCGGTGGCTCTGGGAGGAGAATGAGGGGGTGTCGATGAAGTGGGTGTGACTTTTTTCTGGGCAATTCAACACAAGATTTGTGAAGAAAGAATCTGCATTGAGTACAAGTATAAAACGGAGGGTCGATAGGCCACATACACCCGTCACATTTTTCCTCTCTCTCAAGCTGCTCATCAGTAAGCTTCAAGTCATGTATATGACTAAAATGTTTGATTTCCACGGCTATTTCAATTTTGTCCTCTCCCAGTTTGGATTTCTTGACAACATATGGTAATGAATCAATGGATTCATCAAGCCCCAGATCTTCGCATTTTAGCATACTTGTTGATTCTTGAAGGGAATTGGGGAGCTTGAGAGGGAGGGAAGAACATTGTAGGTGAACCAGGAATGGGCAGATAGCACATAAGTAAAACATGCCATTGCCTTCTTCCCCACAGGCGTCGCAAGTGAAACAGAGAGATCTCCGCACGAGGGTCAATGGGTGGGCATGAATTTCAGCTTGGACGGTGAGCGGTAGAGAAGCACATTTACTTTCAAGGCTAAAATTACAGTGAGGACAATAGTAAAAGAAGCCCCATGGCCCCCATAGAACCTCTGTATTGCAACCGTCGCATTTGATTTCCCTCTCCCAAGAATACGCATGGTTGAGATGAAGGAGATGTTTGGGGTGCAACGGGTGGTCCAACTCGGGGGGTAGTTCTGCACATGATTTGTGAAGGATGAACCAGAAGCACTCTTTGCAACTGTAATTAGGACCCCATATTTGTTCTTCGCACCCATCGCAAAGTAATCCTCCATGATCCTTGTTTGGCTCCTCATTGAAGATCAACGGATGCTTGTGGATGAAATGCCGAAGCTCCATCTCCCTCTCTGTTACACGGAATTCCAGCCGACTATTTCACAAACATAGGAAAACAAGAAAAAGAAGAAAAAGAAAAGACACTCAAATCACATAAGAAGGCATCAATGAATACTCACAGCTAGTTAAGAAATCTGATTTTGGCTTCAGAGGTCAATGAGGCTCCCAAGTTCAAACCCCAGTTTCCCTTCGGATGAATGTAAGATTAAGATCGGCTTAAAACGGGAAAGACTTTGAAGAGATGGAGAATATTATAAAATTTTCGTTCTCGGATTTTGCATTCCAGTATTTTCGTAGGAGAAGAAAATTGAAAGGAGGAAAAGGAAACCCTAGAAAAGACTTTGAAATTTCAGATGAATTCAAATTCAAAAAGGCGTCTAGGTAGGAGGAGCTGTTTAACGAGCTAAAGACGTGGAAGGTTTAGTTAATAAAATCAGATTGTTGTAAATTGTAATCTGCGAATGGGAGTATCGAGTGCAAGATGGGCTAAAAGCGCGGGCTTTTAGTTACGCTAGTTCCCGAAACGCATAATCAATGTATAATAAAAAATGTTTTTTGTTTTTTTTTTTTAAAAAATTTCTATGGACCGTTTATGATTACGTTAAAGAGCTTAAAAAGTATTTTTAGAACTTAAAAAGCTGATCCGTTTGGCAAAAAACTTTAAAAACTTTTTTTTTTGGTTGACTTTTTACTCTAAAATATTGTCAAAACACACTTTTGAAAAAAAACTTAAAAATGAAGCTTTTGCTAAAGAGCTCTTTTAAAAGTTATATTTTCCAACGTAATATCCAAACATGCTTTAGTGTATTAAACAAATATATATTTAATTAAAAACACATTTTTTCTATATTAGCTAACCACTTTTCTAAAGTATTTATATCCAGCTCAGCATTTTAGATATTTACTTTCACTTTTACATTTAAAATATTTTTTTTGATATACTTTTCATATTCCCAAGGAAGAGAAAGAACCGTTTTTTATTTTTTTATTAATATAACTAAGAATTTGTTGAGCTACAGTGCTTAGCAAATTTGTTGAGTGCGGCAACAGCTCAACAAATCTTTAACTATTCTATTTAGCCGATTGTGAAACATTTTTTGTCACTAAAAAGATTTTTTGTTAAGCATAATGTGAGTGCTTATCCATTTTCCATCCAGCTCCATCTAATTTTTTAAAAACCAACCATTGGATCCGTATGATCACACCTACCGATCCAATAATTAGTTTCAAAAAAAGATAGATGAGAAATTGTTTAAAAAAGCATTATGAATACGAAACCAATTTTAGAATGTAAGGAGGTTGGGCATATCTTCGAAATAGCCCCATTTTACTTTCAATCCATTCAATACCAAATTACATTCAACTAATTTCTTCTTTAATCATTCATCTTTACAATTCACACTACTCCATTAACCCTTACGTTCATCAAATACTTTTACAGAACACATAGACGTGTAATAGGTGGCGGCTTTTTTTTTTTTTTTTTTTTTTTTAAAAAAATTTAATAGGAGAATACAACATGATATGAAAAAACAATCAAAACACACCCTATAGAATTTGTGTAAAACTAAATAAACAATTCAACATTATTCTATAGAGCACTTGATCATTTATATGGAGCATTGAAAAGAAGTAGAAGAATATACCTGCATACTCAAATTGAAACAGACTACTTTCTATCTCAATAGCCTACATGAAAGGGCATATCAACTTTTAAAACCCATAAAGCTGCACCAGCGATTGTCTACCATTTCCTGCATTCTTTTTCCTAAAATAAATATGTCCCTAAAATAATGTATAAAGAATAACTTAACTTCTTTTGTGCCCTCCAATGAGGGGGTTGACACGTTGGCCTGGAACAAGAAAATCAAATGTTACCAAAACACCATATCATAGCCAATCTACCATTCATACCTGTTCTGTTAATATTAAGTCCATCTCAATCTCTTTGTTTGCCTTTTCTAGTATTCTAGTTGCAGTAGGAGTGTTACACTCAAAACGAATGACCTAATGCAAGTAAACGCACTTTATAGGAGAAAGTTCAATTAATCATAACAAAACACTGAAGAATTCAATTCATCATAACAAAAGAACAGGAGATCTGCTGTAAATATACCAATGGTCCAGATTTAAAGTTAGAATTTTTAAGCTATACGACGACGTGACGCCCAGCCACTTTTGACACTGCCTGTTTTGTAAGGCAAAACGTAAACCCACCACTTCTTCTTCCAGCCTTATCACAGAACGAGTTTAACTGGGGCACAATCAAGCTTAGTACTTGTGCTTCCAACCGACTTTTTCTTCCGGCCTAATTCAGTGATTGCTCTCTTTTTAGAGTTATGATACTCGTCGGCCCGGTGTGAATGAACAGTCATTCACACCATCGACGTGGAACCTGCTGCCATTAAAAAAAAAAAAAATTTTTTTTCCTGCATCCAAACAGGTTCCACGTCAGCGGTGTGAATGACTATTCATTCAAACCGAGCCGACGAGTATCATAACTCCTCTTTTTATTGTAGATTTTACGATCAAGGAGAACTGGCAGAACGCCAAGTTAAAACTTCAGAAATTTCTTATAATGCCCATAATCTATAGAAATTTTAGTCCATCTCTTTTTGTGCCATTTCTCTTTAGACTAAGCTCCGTTAGAAGAATTTCCTCCAACACAGTTTATATAAATGTTATGCGTCTATTTGCATGCAAGATACAAATGCATATTTAAATAACATATATGTACATCGCACATGCAAATAGACACATGCCATCAGTTTCGTTTGGAAAAAGTTCCTTCATGGAAAAGCTGTCCAAAAAAAAAAAAAGGGGGAGATACAAGCACATTGGAGAATACGGTAGCAGGTCAGATGCTTTCTTCCTATTCCACTAATTCAAGCATGACATATTGGAACAACTAGCCGTTCAGAACCACTCGACCATACAATTTGGGTAGAAACCTTCGTCAGCAGCAACAGAAGAAAGACTTCGCAGCTCTTTCTGAACTTTCCGCCTCTCATAAAACACTGAGCATGCCAGCGAAGTGCACTTGACACTCCAGTTTCCACCTCCGCAATGTTGACATATAGCAGCAAGGTGTTGCATCTCTCTCTCCATTTTTGAAGTTCTTCCTATCACAGCTGTTGCAGCAGCAGCTCCTTTTTGCGAACATTGATTGCATAGATGGGCTGATGCCTGGACCAACTCACCACAAAGTATACAATGCTTTGAGAGATAGTAATAGTCAATTCTGGTTCTGTGTGGATTTGGAGCATAGCTGGGGTGTTTAGCAAAGGCTTCCCTGACCGGACGGGGCATCTCTATAAGCCACTGGTTCAAGTTGGCTCCAACAAGTCCAAATACCCGCTGCAAAGCTGGGATTATTTGTTTGTTGATGTAATATAAATCATTTAGTCTAAAGGGGGAATCAATTGCCAAAAGTTCCATTGGATCCACAACCATATCAATCAGGCGGGCACCAAGTTCTCCATGTATTACAACATAAGGTATTCGCTCCGCATACCGTGGTTCTGCCCTAGGATCAGCTCTCATTGCTTTAGTGGCAACAATTGCTGCCGGTGGGAGCGATGAAGAGCCCCTTGTAGAGTAGGTACCCAATCGAACCTCTTTGGCAAAAACAAAATCCTTAAGAGAAACTCTGCCAGATAAAATCCGGCTCCATTGACGCTGCAAGTATGCTTTAACCTCAGAAAGGTTCTGATGTTCAAAGAAGAGTCTCAAGGACTTCTCCATCGTCTTGGCAACAGCTTCACATGTATCCCTGCGTACTGTCTCAATACCTTTAGCATCAAATACAGGTTCAGTCTGTTCTGGGCTCTCATAACTGTAACCAACGTAGCGTTTCTTAGTAATGAGGAAGCATGGATGATAAACTTTCTCCATTTTCAAAGTGACTGGATTTGGATTCATAGCAGTGATTGCAGATGCAATCTCATTACCAATTCGAAAAGACTCTTTGACCGTGCGTCCCTTCAGGAGGACAAACAAGCTGTCAGTATCACCATAAATAACTTTAGCTTTCCACTTATCATGTGCATTCACAAATGAAATTGCCTTTTCAAGAGTACTACGGCCGCATTGAACAATACTGTCTGCAATCTCTGCACAAGGCATGCGACCACTAAATCCAGCAGCTGTATAACCATATGTCACATTTGCTATCAGCTTCAAAGCAAGCTGTCTCGCATTAAATATCCTGTGAAGAACTTGCTCTGAGGGAAGCAACCTTTTCATTGCTTGTTTCACCATTATTCTAGTTGATAATATTTCCTCCAATAAACGGGGCAGTATGCCTGTACGGACCTTTGGAGATACATACATAACACCATTTGGAGTGAGCAGCATCTCATTTTTCACACTCTGCAGAACATATGGATCTGGTGAATATGAACTTACCCCAAGTGTATTTTCCTTTGAAGGTGCAACTTTGCCAAGGCACGTAGAAAAACAAAGGTTGTATGCAATTATCATTGACGGATAGAGAGACTGAAAGTCCAAAACAACAACTGGATCTGCATAAAAACGAGACTCTGGTTCCATTACAAGAGGTAGGCACTCCATTGCAGGTTGGGAAGCAACCTGCTGACTTCCTGGGGAGATAGCAAGATAATTTTGTGTATGTGTCAATCTCAGAAGCATGGATTCAACACGGTATTGTGAACCTCGAGAGAGAACTGAAAAAAAGTCGATGCCAAAAACACGAGCAAGTTCTGAAGTTCGATTTATCTGCAAAAGCACATACATCAAGATAATTCAATCAGGAAAATAAAAAATCCATTAATAATTTATAGTTTCAATTCAGAACTAAACATAGTAGAAATACTTTGGTTAACATATGCAAGTGGCACTTTACTTAAACTAGGGCAAGACACAACACACCTCTCTATGATGACAACTGTGATCCACAGATTCAGACCCTAAAGCTAGCTCCATCCAGAATTTCCCTTTACTAAATCCATCAGTCAGGCATTGTAAGTTTAGTTCTCATACTTACGTTAAAAATGTTTACTAGATGATCCCATTGTTTTGCATGCAAAATTGATATAAAAAACTCACATTCAGCCATCCTCCTCAACCCCCCCCCACCCCCAAGCAGACAAAATAAAACACAAACCCAAAGCCAGATAAAGCAGTGACATGCAAATCGATATGCATCACTTAACTGACAAAGTTTGACAAAGTTTGTTACCCTACCATATCAAGTTGGTTCATTATCTCAAGGTTCAATCTTGCTCTCCCTATCACATACTCTATACATCTAAATCTTCCTTGTCCAGATCCCCTAGAAAACCATTTTGTCAGTAATTTGTTATGAAATGATGGAATTTTTCGCCTCAGCACAGCTTCAGCTACCGCTTCCATTGTGTACATACTAAGCTTCACTTCACCACGCATCAGTCGCCATACATTCAAGACAATTCTACCGCCTACATGAACACCACTGGCATGAGTTCGGCCCCATTCATCCTCAATTATCGCATCTTCTATTGCTATAGGATCGGTAACTGATTCAGTTAATATATTATCAAGAAGTCCTTTCTCAGGAATATCTAAATCTCCAGCAGCTTTCTTGGTCTCAGATGGTGTCCGAGATATGTTATTGAGTAAAGCTATACCAAGATGTGAAGCCCTTTCCGCCAAAAACCCAAGAGAACCACCTTGACAATCCCAACCCATTAATATATCAGGGTCAGATGAACGTACAATCTTCATAAAGTGACTAAATAAGTACTTTTCCTCAGAGAAAACCAACACCTTGCAGCCAGATATTCCATCTAGACTCCTGCAAATAGATGAAGACAAGCATGAAAAGCAATTAGGAAAAATGACGTTCCATGACAGAGAATATAATAAAGGCATCCAGTGATGATATCGTGTGGAACACAAAGTAGTCCTTATCAAGCGTGAAATTCCAGAAGGCAGAAAAATACACAGTCTGGTGCACAACATTACACATAAACATGTTATTCCATTTTTACGTAAATTCAAAATAATATGCGGCCCTCCTGAATTCAACTAACTAATTAATTTCCAGATGAACTGATTGATCAAAATAAATCGAAAACCAAAAGTGACCATCTAGTGAAAATCACAAACATACATGCACATGTGAAAACAATTGCATTTAAGAACACAACGCATCTTATACAAGGAACATTCATTTTTTTTAATGAATAATAATTTAATAGAAAACAGAGAATGTCTCACATACATGAAAAGTATACAAGAGAAGCAATCACCCTAATGGGGTCTAAAATCTAAAAAGTTCAAAAGATCTAGAAGATTTGAGGAAGAGAAATTGGGAACAAAAGTTACAATCCTTGCAGACCCGCTACATCTATTTTTTTCAGATGAACAGACAAGGAACATCCATGCAGGATGATACATAAGAAATTAATATTAGCTGTGTGTTCTTCATCAAAAGGAGCAGGCAAAGGAGACACAAAACTGAAACAACCCACAAGCTTTGAAAATAAAGAGATGCACCAATCTTAAACAAATCCGACTTTGTTGTGGTGCTAGAGATTTTGTCTTGCCATTTTCCAACATCAACAATGGAGGGTTTTTTGTTTTTGTTTTTGTTTTTGCATGTTTCTTTTCTCAAGGGCATGGGCAATGAGAGTTGCCTCCAAATGCCCTTAAGTGCCTTTCAGTGACCATGACATTACATGCTCACTCCGCATTATGAATTTGGGCACAAGGTTAAGAAAAGTCTCTTTGCATCATCTTTAAGGTTTGTGGCTAAAACTTCACTTCAGCATGTTTTAATGCAACAGGGTGAAAGTTCAAGGGGAGTAAATGCATTTGAGCCAAAATATTGTAACCTTCCAACATCCTACATTCACAAACCCTACACAACAAACCATAGAACATAAGAACTATGATTTTTCACATGCACACCCATCATCAATGTCTAAATCACAAAGTTTTAGTTAGAAAAGTAAGCTCATCAAGTCACACTCAATAGAGAAAACAAGCAGTGGAAAGAGAATTATATGACATCTTCGATGTGACTATTACCAACCCTACCTGTTATCAGCTTCAGTTTTACAACACAAAAGCACATAAACTTCAGTAATGGAATCAGTATCAGTTTGAATGGCAAGAGCTATGATATTGATGGCATCAATTCGAGGATCAGGTCTGAGATCTCCTCTTGATTCTGCTTGAACCTATCACCCATCAAATCCATGTTTAAACAAGTGAAAATTTTAAAAACTTGGAATAATAAAAAAAATAAGAGATAAAAATTGGAAAACAAGTAACATTTTAAAGATAAATCTTTGATAGGTCATTTGTTCCAAAAGCAAAGCATAGATAAAATTCTATCATCTGGTTATAGAAAGCAACAAAAGTGGAAAGCAATCATTCTTAATCAAACGAATGAACATTAATCTACTCCTTAAATATGTTAGAAGTCTCAGTATACCAAGATATACCACTCTGGATATATAATCCAATACGCTTCCGAGTAAAGAGCAAGATCTTGACCAGTTTTGTTTTCCTCCTTTTCATGGACTGAAAAAATCCTTAGTCCAGTGATACATGTCGGAGATACCAATAAACAACTGATTCATATAAAGATAACAACCCATAATGTAATAAACAACCACTAGTCTAAAATTGGAGGTAGTGAAATTCCATCACTGAACCACTTTAAAGGGGAAAGGAAATCTACAAATATATTCCTTGAGAAAGGCCAGAAGCCAAAGCTTTTCTTTACAAGTCTCCCTCATCTTGCAATACATCAAATTGATTGATTGAATAATCGACATAACTGATGTTGGCAACAGTAAGATGGTGCCCTATATTTTATACTTTAAATAAATAGAATCAGGATGTATTGTCTGCATCACTAAAGCATAATCATAGAACTAAGCATTAGAAAGTATGAACTCCATACTTGAAAGATCAACCTTCAACTGCAATGGATATCACAATTATACAGTGAACATTTATTCGGACAGCAACATGGAAGAGTTTCCCGAATAATCACAGAAAATATGAATTATGCAAAGCCATGGGGATTTAGTTTGAGATAACATATCTATTAAAAAATTTTAAAATGCAAATTCAGTTTTGCAAAAATATCAAACTTCAAAAAAAAAAAAAAACCAAAACAAAACAAAACAAAAACTAGTATGATATTACTAATACCTCTATACTTAGCAATGTCAATTGTTGACCACCACCGACACTTGCAGGGTCCCGAAATCCACTTTGACTAAGCGGAGTAGGCCTCGATTTCCCATCTGGTCCTGAAATCTGAGACATATCTTCTGAGAAACGAACACATGCTTTTTCTTTGACAATACCTCCTCCTACCTGCATTGTTGTTGTCACTTCATCACTAAACGGGCTCCTTTCTGCATTAAGTTTTCTGGGTTTTTCTTAACACAAAGGATCAAGAATAGGATTTACTTACAGAACAAGATTCAGGCAAAGCCTTGTCACAATCATCAGGCAAAGAACTTTGTGAACCAACCAAACTGCTAGATGAACCTGCAAAGAGTTCTAAATTGATAAGAAGTTTCTCATTGCCAAAATCAAGTGTTATTTTTCCCACAAAGAAATATTAAAGTAGTTCTACCTTTCAATGGTGATGGCTCCACTGATGCTACATTGTTCCCTCCAGAAGCACCTAAAGGTCCAAAACCAAAGAGTAAGATGTCAGAAATTTAGAATAAATAAATAAATAATGAAAGTCAATACAGTTAATATTTTCAGCCAACCTTTGTCATCACATGACAGCCATCTACAAACACTATCTGCAGAAGGAGGTGAATATACCGGTGCTAAAAGGTACAAGTAAGAGCCATCATTTTGACAGTGAGTAGAGACACCCATGACCACTTGATCAGAACTATTTCTAGCATGCTTGTCCAGTACTTCTTTCTCTTCTTGACAGTCCCCCTCAAAAAAAGGGAGAAAATCATCTGAACCTCTCCCTTATAGAAAAAGTAATATGTTGGTCAGCTATAATATAAATCAGGCACTATGCGATGAGATTAGTGCCTAACATGGAGGAAACTCACAAACTCGAATACATAAATCCTATAGAAACCCGAACTTGTTTTATCAAAGTAAAGGACAAATATAATCAATAATGCATACTTGTTAGCGCAATTGTGTGTATAAGCTGATGTGTCCATGCTCTAGAAGAAGGTGATGTGTTCAGGTTCTAGAAAAGGGTGATGTGTCCCTTATTAGCTGTCCAATTATCAGCTGTCGTAAAATCTAAAATGTTATATGAAGCTAATATGTATGGAATTGTATGAATGAAAAAGAAAAACACTTTAAAATTCGTTGGGCTTACCCTTTTCTTCTTAATATTGTCTCATTGTAACAATACTGAATCACCCTAGAGTGGAATATCTAATTTTTATCCAAGAAGTTTTTACCAACCCTAGGGGCAGCAATGTTCTAAGTTAATTAAGACAGCAACAGCAAATACTATTTATTGCCTACACATGAAAAATAAAATGGACTAGAGAAAGCAAAACCTTCTGACAAGTTTGTCAAATAAATGAAACCATATTGACTCTCAATTTGATTTCAAGTCGCTGGATGATGTTTACAATGTATCAAGGATGTAAAAAGGCAAAATTGTCCTCTGACAAAGATCACATGTTCATTTGTCCAAGAATTTTAGGGGTTTCATTTTGGATGCTAAATTTTCCTTACTACTAGATTTAATTCTTGTGATATCTTGGTTATATATGACAACTCTTTTCAATTTCAATACTGTACTATATCTTATTAAAGTTTTATCAAATAAAGCTTTTTAAAATAGAGTTCTCTACTTTCCAAGACTGAATTGCGTAGAAATGCATACTCTCAATACGCACTTATATCCTCATAAGCAGTCGCAATCCAAGTCAAAGCAAAGTACATAACATATGACCAATATCATCTGCAAACCCTGATATGCTGTCACCCTAGTTTCCATATCCCTCCCTAACCCATGCAAAACCTAACCAAAAACAGGAGAAAAAAAATGAAAAAGAAGAAAATAGTAAGTTCTGCCTTTTGATTGACAAATTGAATTATTATCCGAATCATAAATTGCAACAAGAATTCAGCACAAATGGAGCTTGTTCTAAGCCAAAATAGAAGTTGACAAAAAAGAAAAAAGATATTGTATGCCATGGAGTAAATCAGAAATGCAACCTGATGTTCCCTCATGATTTTTTTCCTCCGGATCAGAGGTAGTAGGTGGAAAAGAAGCATTTTCAGTTGTCCCATTTGCCCAGTCTGCAATAGGGGGTTTCTTGGAGGAGGTCATGCCAATTAGTTCGGTACATTTGACCTGTGTGTTGACAACTATGGACTCTGAGCTGCCAAGCCCAGAAAAAACAAAATCCCTTCCCTGTTTTCCACCGCCACAATTCTCATTTGGCAAACCCATAGAGTCAGTTGTGGTGTTTGTGCTTAGAAGATTCTCATAAGATTTATTATGTACCCATGCCAGAGATGATTCATCTTTATGGCCGCTTTCATAGATAGAACACTGTGCACTGGATACTTTACATTCAATCAGACCAGTTTGCAAACAGCTTGAAGCAGCAGCATCTTTTTGCGGAAATCTCTCATTAGTCATGGCCGTTGCACCCAAGTCAGACTCTTTATCATTGCAAATTTCACAATGGCCCATGGAAGCTGCAGAATCTACAATGTTGGGCTTACAAAGCCATGGTGCAGTATGCACTTGAGAAGCACCTTTTACTGTGAAATCCTCGGGTCCAGTGGTAGCTACTATGCCGACCTCATCAGCAACTTTTTCATGAGAACCAAAATTTCCATCTTTCAACTTACTACGTTGTGACAGGCTGTCACTGCTGCACAAAAGAGGGTGTTTACCATACACGGAACAATCCAAATTTATCACATTAACCTCATAAGCTTTATGAAAATCTGTCTGTTGGCCTGTAACAGATTGCTTCAAATTGAGAGACTCAATAGGGTTTCCGTCAAGCTTGTCATTTAATTCTCTAGGGCAGAGAATTATGCCATCTCTTTGCTCCCCTTCCAAAAGAACCCTTTTATCCCTATGAGACCCACAGTCAGGTGGTTCAACTCGGTAGCTTCGCTTTCTCCTCATCAAATCCCGCACAGAGCATCCAACCAAAGTGCTTGATTCCTTTAAATCACGAACATCTGTATCTGCATTTTTCATAAAACCAGCAGCATAACTTCCTGCTTCATTAATAGCCAAGCAACTTGTACCTTCAGGAGCTTTAGTTTCATGGACACAGGAATCAATTAGGTGGAAACCAACAGGATCCAAGTCATTATTCACCTTTTTGGTCGTGGAAAACGGTAAAGAGCCCCATACAGATTGCTTTCTTTTGTGCTTACTGGTGAACCTTCCACCAACATCCTGCAATGTGTGGCTTTCCGAAGACCCTTCAAGTTCAGTCCTCATCTCCATTCCAGATGAGTTTCCAGTTGATCTAGCACAAGGAGTTGAGAACAGTTCATCCCCAGAGCCATCCACTTGTGGAATAATGTTCTCTGATGAAGTTCTAGGAGGATGATTCTGATCAGAAGGATGTAAAGCTCTTTCCTTCAGTTCTTCAAAGTCAATCAAGTCATCAATTGAATCAAGAATGTCTTGACACTCTTTTTGAGACTCGCTCTCATAATCCATATTAGCTTTCTCCAGCACCTTATCAATGGTTGTTGAAGGCAACAAAGGACTCAGAATGGTCTCACGAACAAGTTCATCATCAGAGTTTATATCTTCAGCAGCCTGAGAAGTAGCAAGCCACCTTAGAAGACCAAGGGCTTCCTTATCTGCAGCCTGAAAAACACATGGATTTTACTAATGCATGGGGAGAAATCCAGTAACTAATACTACATTATTTCACTAACCGAACAAATAACATAGTTGTACAATTACACGGATTCTGAATAACTCAGTTTAAAAACAAAGGGGAGAGAGAAAGAGAGAGAGAGAGAGAGAGGGAGGTAAATAAACATTTAAGAAGAAAACAGAAGGCATTCAAAACTCTTATTGCAGCTTCCGTGTCCATACACACTAAAATAGCCCAGGCCCCCCATCAAGTCACGTGGTCAAAAGAAAAGTTATGCTTAAAAGTTAAAAGGCCCCAACATCCAGGAGAATAGACATGCAAAATCATGAGCAACTACATTTTTTCAATAAATAAAATAATTTTATTAGACAAAGAGGAAGTTCAAATCATGATAAATTACCTTTGGATCTAATGTTTCAGCAATTGCCGAGGATCGCATTTCATTAGTAGACAATGGTTTAGAACTTGCATCCCTCCCTTCAGTAGATCTGGTACCATCTTCTTTTTCACATATTGAACCTTGTGGTAACAAAGATCCAACTATTTCTGTTTCTTTAGAACACTTCAAAGCTTCTAATTCTATATTGTCAGGGTTAACATGTCCAAGTCCAACCAAATTTTCCTCAACGGTGGATGATGTCATTGCATCACCACACAATTCAATAAGTTTGTTCTCAAATTCAAGACCCAGTGAGAGAGTTTTAAGAACATCTTGTGGAAGCGGTTTGCCAGGATCAGGAAGCATTACCACCTCACGCATTCCAGTCCTTTCATATTCCTCCTAAAACACAAAAGAAGAAGTTCACCAAATTAACAACCAAGGAATACCAAATGTCAACAAATACATAAAAAACAGCAAATACATATGACTAAAACAGACCTCCCAAATTGGTATAAGTGACTGGACCATTTTCACATCTGAACGGGTTTGTGAAAGAGATGAATAAATTTTAAACTGCTGATTAAGGATCTCTGCAAAACCCAAATAAAGAACAATTCTAACATGACACAAAGAGGAAGAGATGCACAAAAAAAAAAAGGTGATATAACTGTGATATCAAACAGACCATCTATAGAAGCATCCCCCTCAAGTTCACAAACACTTTGACGTTTAATGAAAGGAATGTCCTGATCTGATGACGCCTCAAATTCACTAGGCAATTGCCACATCCAATCAGCTGGAATTGTCGAAGATATCCATATTGGTGAACGTAAAGATGCATCACAACTTGGGTCTGCCTAATGTTAAAATTCACACCTCATTAAAAATCACTGCATGATTATGGACATCAGAGACACATTTATGCCTATCCCAGAAGCATTTGGCACAGGAAAATAGAAAAGATAATCTGGAAATCAGTAGGCATGTATGTAAGTCGACTTATATGCACTAACCATTATGATCACATTTCCTCACTGAGAAAGCATCGGGTACTGGATGGCGGAACTTCATCTTTGATAAATGCATATGGCCCATCCCGTACAAGTTATAGTCAACCTAACAAAAAGAAAAGCTTAGATCTTGAATGACACAAAGGCAAACACAAAAGAAGAAAAATGCTAAATGAATTTAGTGTTTGAACATTCCATGAGAAATGAGCAACTCAATTGTGAGTCTGCCACATGCATCACAATGGGGCCCACCTCATACATGTGTCATAGGAGCACAAAGTTGGTGGGATTCAAGTGTGAACATGTTGCCAACCCACTCAAAGCTACTGCCAATTGCCTAGCGGGTGATTATGCCATTTCTCATCATAAACTACCCATATTGTTTTTTTTTTTTTTGATAAGCATATTGTATAAGTGTCTTATCAAACAGTAATTCATTTGGGAACCACACTATCATGTTAATCCAAAGAATTTTAAAAAAAATCCAATTCAATGATTTAAATGATGAGAAATATTTACCAGAAACTGGAGAATAAAGGGAATATGTGATTCATGGGGCTGTAAACTTTTATCAAGAACTGCACCACTCTACAAGTATAAATATAATAAAGTAGTAAGAGGTTAATGCCACAATACATTAGCCAAACAAGATAACCCAGATATAGCAGCCACAAATGAAAAAAGCTCCACTATGTGATCAAACATATATAAAGTAGTTTATGAAAAAATGAGAACAACAAAAAGATCCAAACAACTGAGCACCAGTCAGAGGTTCAAGAGGTGTACCAAAAGAAGATTGGCAGCACGTGAGACATCATGTGGATAATAGCTATACTTTGTCAAGGTGTTCAATAAACATACTTCAAGACTATTACATGTGTATGGAGAACTATACGAGATGGGATATAATTTGGATACAGATATATCTTCACAAAAAGCTCTTCAGATGAATGGTAACCATAAAATTTCTTTGCTCGCACAAGGCTGCAACCATGCACATGCAGTCGCTTTGAACCAGCATTACCTTTAAGCTATAAGAGTTCAAACCAAAGTAAATTGACATGATATTAGCAGGATCAGCAATCCAAAGGACAACTGCCAGAAACACCAAATAGCAAGCAAGGTCAGAACATAACCTGTTTCAACCAAGCATACCTTTAATGCTTTCTCAAGAGCGACAGATACTGCATGTGTGTATGCATCACCTATGCAATTGAACAAGAAAAATGATTAATTCTGCAATTCAAAATATGAATCATATTTAAAGAATAGATAGAGCAGAAAACCAAAAAGCAAAAACCACAGCATACCTTAACATAAATAAATAAATAAATAAAACTAAAAAAAAGAAGAAGTCAAAACTGTAAGTTGTTTACAGAAATGAGTAATCTAGTATATAGGTAGACCAAATTTCACATCAGGAGTAGAAAAGACACTACATCCAAAATAAAACTAAAAAGAACAATAGAAATTCACAGTATCAGCCTAAGAAAACCTTAATCCTGACTAATTAGGATTGGCAATATAAATCTAATACTTTGCCATTGGCTTAATTACAGAAATATCGTGTACCATCTTTGTCTGATTGAAGCAAGATATCTGCGCACGGCACATATAAATAGGGTAAAACCTACAAGAAACAATATGGACTATTTAGTCCAGTAAAATAATATACCGTTAGAGAAAGAAAGATTTGCTTCACATTTTTTGCATAAACAGGGTACTAACATTTACCATATTTCATTCCCTGCTTTACATAACATGCATTCTCTGTTCCTTTCATAGACCATTATTCAAGTTATAAATTATAAGTGCTTGATAAAAGTAAATTTTACTTGGCACCATGCTTGATTCACCACTAAAGAACATAAAAGAAGAGGAAAATAAAATTCCTTTCTTTTGTGTTCTTCTCTCCACATAACCAAGCTACTAGCACAGAATTGTTCTGGGAAGCTCCTTATAACTACATAAGCTTTGAAATGTCTATTTCGAGTACTGCACATGAGCTGATCGAAGCTTTTTGATAACATTAACTGAAAAAAAAACCCAGAACTTCTTCGGACAAATCAAACAGATAAATGATCTTACTCGATGAACGTGCAAGCAAGTCTTCTGACCAGCCGGTGTAGATCCATATATTCTTATAATGGGAACCTCATTCACTTTCCCACCTTCAAAAATTCAAGAAGTGAATTAATAGATAGCGTACAATCCTAATAAGCTTAACAACAAAAAATAATACAAAATAACATATCTATGCATTCAGCATTCCACATCATTTATTACACAAATTCTGTATGATTGATTTCAATGAATGGCATTTTCCTGACATAATTACCAGCACTATGTTTGGTTTCCCAGAAAATGAAAAGCTACAATTTTATGGGCCTAGTAATAGTTATGAGGCCCATAACATACTAATTTAACTAAAAATTTCATATGTTACTTTGTTTAGCGCCTGAGAAAACCAAAACCTCCAGTCAATGCTAGCATTTCGCTAAGCCGAATCCGTTTTTTCGATTCGAGAAAGCAAACGAAAAAAAACCAGATAAATACACCCTAAACTCCGTTTGATTGACGAGAAAGCGAAGGAAAAGAAAAGAAAAGAAAACGAAATCTCATTCAAAATCATCTTCTACGTAGCCAAATTGTCAAGTTAGTTTTACTATTCCAAATATCCTTTCTTTCCCCCCAATTTGCTCGGCAACCAAAGTACGAATAACAAAAACCGATTTACACGGCGTCGTTATGGGGTTCCAGTGGTACCGTGGAAGCTACTATAACAGATATCGAGGCCTGGGATCGGCGTGGCCATGTAGTAGTCGATGGAGACGATTCGTACACTGAAGAAATTCGGGTCCGACTGCGAATCCGCCATAGATTCTCTCGGAATTTACAGAAATTCGAAGAAATTTGTCTCAGGGAATGAAATAGGTAAAGGAGGAAGATGAAGGTTTTGAATTAGGGGTTTTGAGGGAAATGAAAAGTGTATATATTTGGCGCAAGGGAAAGAGAGCGGTTAAATCAAAAGCTTCTGCGGAACGCTATTGCAGTTTGTACTATAGGGTATGTCCAAATAGCATTTTTCTCCCCATAATTTTGTGAAATTGTAGTTTTGTACTCTAGACAAAAGCTTCTGCGGAACGCTATTGCAGTTTGTACTATAGGGTATGTCCAAATAGCATTTTTCTCCCCATAATTTTGTGAAATTGTAGTTTTGTACTCTAGACTCTAGAGTACCATTTTTTATTCTTTACAGGACTTTTCATATATAACACTTGTTTTTGGTCCCTAGCTTGTTTCTGAAAATTTGTTTCTCTCTTTTTTGCCTTTTTCATATATATAATATAAGCTAAAAGGAGTAATCACTCTTGTTGCTTTTTTCTCTCTCTCTCTTTTTTTTTTTTTTTTTGCTGGTTGATTTTTATTACTATTAATGCTTGTGCCTTTTGCTAATCAAAATGGTCAAATTTTTAAAAGGAAAGCTCCTATACATTTTAATCCTTCCAAACCTCTGGTTATTGTAGATTTAGTCTACCACTGAAAAATAAAGGAACAAAACTTTGGATATAGATAGTCAAAGAATTTGATGGTTACTGACATAGTCATTTAGCTTTTGGGACCTATTTTTTGTGGACACGGAAGCATGTACTCTTACCCTATATATAAGTGAAGTTGGCCCATTAAACTTCATTATGTCAATCAATAAAATTTTAGGGTTAAGGTACTGGTCTTCTCTCTTATTTTTTGCACTTAAGGCATCTATAGAAAAGACATCGCAAAAAATGGAAAGCTTATCCTCAAACAATGGAGGTATGTTACTCTCTCATATTTGATTTACACATGCTATGAAAAACGAGAAGAACTATTTTTGTTTTATTCTAACATACATATGTTTCTTATTACAAATGAAGAATAAGCTAAGAGAGATACTCAATTAAGAAATCTGCTGCTAAGGCACTGCACAGCAGTCTAGTACACAAAAAAATACTTTAGATTGAGACGCTGTTGGGAATGCCCTGGCCAGTTAGTCCTTCTTTGCTGGTAGGATAGAGCAGAGTGTATGGCATATTGACAGGACCAACACGGTTCTTTAATTCCTCATTGTTGTTCCTCCTTGTTATTCTATCCTCAATTTCTTCCAGCTTCTTTCCAAATCTCTTGAAGGCTTCCAAGGGTTTTGTGTCTGAGGTCCATTGATCAGGAGAGTCTCTTTTCCCGAGATAAATCTCATCAGATGAGTGCGTTGACAAGATTTCTATAAGGGAAATGCCAAGAACGGTCAAAAGTTGGGAAGTAAATGTTTTCAAGAGAGCTTTATCAGGGTTAGTCTTAAGCTCTTCATAGTCAGAAGTGCCTTCTTCAGGCATGAACTGACTGCTCATTGCTGGGCGGTTTAGGGGGTAGCCTCCATAAGGGTATTGTCCAAAGTTAATAGCTGCATGGAGGGCTGAAGCAATCCATATGATGGTAGTGCATGTTTCTATCAGCTCTTCACGAGTCTGCATTTTAGGCCACCAGGGCTCGTCTTTCTTGTCACCGTGACCCTTTTCTCTAAGTTCCTTCCACCAGGACTGCAGTTCAGAGTCATTTTCCACCATGTCGTCAGTGCTGTAATAGAAGGAGCAGTAGTCTTCCACCCATTGTTTTATAGCTGACCAGATTTCCAGCCCATCAACAGCATAAGGGTAATCCTCTATCAGTAGGCGGACACCGTGTGGGCAATTCGCATCCTTAACTGCCATTCCTCTGAATAGAGCAAAAGAGTAGCATGTAATTGAGATATGATCATGATCCTATATAACCTCAGTTTTCCATTTTAGTTTAGACAATTTCAACATATTTACCAAAATTCTCATTCCTTATTTGCTCAACCTTCACTAAACATTATGCAGTATAGAGCTAGGGACTAGTTTATTTGATAGTGGCTTCAATGATTGATATGTTGACAATGCATTTCTGTTTTTGAGTTAATATTTCCAATAATAATAAACCATTAAGATTTACCTCTTGATGAGATCAGCAGGGAGTGCTTGCTCAGGGAAAACCCAGTTCTTATAAGCTGCCGATGACATCTCCATGGAGTAATTTCTTGGAAATACTGTCCGCTCCAGGGCACCACCAGCATTGATGAGGATCTGCCGGGCTAATGCATTTATATTCATGGTGTCACGGAAGTGAGGATGCAACAGCTTATGAATTGGGTGAAGCACGCTCAACTGCCTATTGGTTGCTATCACAAATGGCTCAATCGCTGCATGGGTATGTAACCTGTGATCAAAACGAAAAGATATTAAAAACCCATTTCGAAATATGGACCGTGTCATTCGCTAAACTTTCTTTGACAAAATTAATCGTACCAGTGGCTGATGAGCTGATGATAGCCAGAGTCATTTACAGCCACATAAGCTTTAGCCAGCTGCCAAATGCCACTTTCGGCACCTTCTTCAGCTGGGGTGTATACTAAGCTAATGGCTCCGAATTTGTCTCCCTTAGGGTGCGGCAAGCTTAACTCAATCGCCAATGGCTTCAAAGTCCCATCATCTTTCAAGAAAAGGAGTGTCCTACTGGCATAAATCTTTGTGGAAGTCTGGTTTATCCTCCTCAGGTATGGCATGAGTGCATCATGGTGATCTAATATGAATAGCTTGTGGTTCTTGATTGCCTATTAAACCAATTTGATTTGTGTTAACATGGTTTATTAACTGCAGAATAACTGCAGGCTGTTGTGAAATAATTTAGTAAACATTACCTCATCTATGGTGAGCCCATTTAAGTACTTTCCTATGTGCTCCTCGGTTATTGTACTTGTTTGATCACCATATACTTCACTATCTAACTTGCTCAATGGAGGGAATTCCTGCAGGTAAATTAGAAAGGATTATGTTTAAGGGGATCAAAAACCATGACCTTGGTTTAGCTGTTGAGAAGATGGAGGAAGAGAAGCTGAACTTTCACATCCAAAATTTAAATAGTCATCTTTTTTCTTTTATTTTCTTTTCAAAGAATTGCAGCAGTTAATAATGAACACTTAAGTTTACCTGGAGACAACGAATGATGACAGGGTCTACTCCAGCCAGCATTTCTCTTGCAAATTCTTCATCCGTCCTCCAAGCAGACCTATTCTCTGCTCCAAACCATCACAAAACTCAAATTTAAGTAAAAGAAAATAGTAGACAACGAAAAAACATCTCAAGATCTTCAATTTTAATTGCTATACAATTTACAAATATATACATTACCTTTAATCACTTGAGGCACTGGGAATTTAAGAAGTTTTTGACCATCGGATCGGAAGATTTCCTTGAGCGTCTCTATAGGGATGTTTTCCCTAATATTCTCAAGTAAACCCTGGGGCAGCTCGATTCCTCCTTCATAGAGCTTGAGTACATCTTCTATGCTGTCAAACTCATTAGGGGTGATGTTAAATGGTGCTTCTAGCTCAGGTTTGAGGAATTGAGCTATGATTTTCAGTGCATAAGCAACGACGTCTGACATCTTCAAGTGATCAAATCTTTCATCTCTTGGGACATAAACGTTTAAGATATTTAGAGGGTTCATCTTGCTCTCAGTGTTAGGATCTGTTGAGATATTAACAAAAAATCTTATGGATAAAAACATTAATACTTAGGAAAATCTAAATTATGCTCTTCCTCTATCAATGAGTTGAAATAACACATTAAAATCTGATTCATCATTAATAATCTGCTAATTGGATTGATTCCCAAATTATTTATGATTGTAGATAAGTCTAAAATGACTACATTCTATAGAAAAAAATGACTACATTCTATAGCATTTCTCTTACATGCATTCTCCCAAAAGCACAACCGCCCTCCCAACACCCATACAAACACAAAAGAGAGAAAGAATAATAAAAGCTGACTATTTTTGAGACGAGTAATGCTACTCTTTATATTGGTTGACATGACGTGTTTTAAGTAGTTAATATGATAAAAAAAATGAAATCTATTTCAAACATATCACGTCAATCGATGTGAAATAGGTGTGAAGTGTAGCATTATTCTTTCGAGATATTGTATCTGTGATATGTTTTCTGCCTAGAGTAATACTATTTACTAGACTGTAACTTGATAATATGATAATAAAAATCAACTCTTATATCAGTACTTGAGAAAGTGACTGGAATAAATTTAAATGTCTAACCCTTCTTTGTTGGTGGTCGGCCAGTTCTTCCTCTGCGAGGATAAGGGTAGTCCCTAGACCCTCCAAGAACTGGGCGGACATATTTTGGACCCAAACAAGGATTTCCCAAATCATTGTAGTAAGCATAGTCATAGACTCTGTCCCATTCTTGGAGCTGTCCCATCCCATCTCCTCTCAAGTTCACTAGTTCTTCTCTTCTGTACTTGCGTAGCGGCATTGGCGTTTCACTTGGAAGATATGTCTGCATAAAATATATCAAACTTAAAAAACATTAATCTTAAATGGTACATTCACAATTGCACCTATGCTAACTCAAGAAATGCAGAAAAATATGGTCTGCAAATGAATGTATAAAAACTCATATCTGATTTTTCCATTTTTGATAACTTTGAGCAATTTTCCTAATAAAAGAATTACCTTGTTGGTGAAGAAAATGCGATCTTTCTTGTATTTATCAGCAGGGTAAACCCAGGAGTTGCAAATAAAGTGGATCCGACCATGTCCTGGAACGTCTTCAAGTGTGACACTCTTAAGGTAGAACTCACTGTGATGATTATTTCTGATTGTAAATGCCCCCGGAACTCCTATTTTATGGTCCCAATCGAAGGTAACCTTGAATGCTGACTCGCCTGCTGTTAAGGGGGTGATTGTGGTGATCCAATCTTCCAAATGTGCTGGCTTCCCAAGTTTTGCTTGCAACCCATTTTCTAAGAAACAAATCAAATTTAAAATTAGTTACATCGTATTCATGAAGCTGATATATTATTATTAACTATGTTAAATATTATTTAAATGATAAAATTTATCTCTTTCTTCCCATTTCAGTTTTTGAGAGAAATGATAATTTAACATGATATTAGACACCTTAATCTAATTCATTTAATTAAACAAGTCATACTCATAAATCCTAATATACTAATTTTGTATCGAGTTCGTAAATTATGTAAAAAATTAACAATTATTATGTCGTGTGCAGAAACTTATAGATTTATCCTAGCCTAATCCATTTAATTAAACAGGTTAAACTTCTTAACCATAAACAGCCCCGCAAAAAACTCCTCTTCGCATGAATCGCATCTTGCATACGCCATGGTAAGTCCATGTCACTGTCACTGTCGTTCAGTCTTTAGTCTAAATGGGAATGGTCCAACTTTGTTTTTTTTATTTGGTCTTCATACGTCTCTGGGTTAGCCGATTGGCTTATCATAAGCAATTGATTAGGTAAGCCTAGAATTAAATATAGTCAATATAAAAATAAAAAACAAAAAAACAAAAAACCATAGAGAATTTCTAAAGGCCATGAGAAATGGCTCATTGACTGGGAGTTTTAGTCATTGACTTTTTGTTGAGAGTAAAGGCCACCCCTGGGCCCTGGCTGCATTTGAAACTTGTGAACTCTCATTATTCCCATCCAAGAAAAAAATTACAAAAGATGATTCCATTGGCTGTCACAATTTGCTGGCACCGCCTCATTCCCTACAACAAATAATTCTGGGTATTTCATGGGGCCTATCTATTTTACAAGGTCTGTAGCAAATAAAGAAGAGAAAGAAGAAAAAGAAAAGGCCGAACTCAATCTTAAGCTGGAAATGACTTGATTTCATATAAAACTCATTTCTTATATATCCCAAATTTAGGCCTAGAAGTCCCCATTAATCTGTTTAAACCAGCATTGTTTCAATTAATAATTTCCCTTCTTTTTCTGCTTTAACATTATAAGTATATATACATTTACTTATTCCATCATGGCATGCCTATAATTTCCAAGGTAAAGTAATAGAGAACAGTAAATAATGAAGAAAAATTAAAAAAAAAAAAAACTCACCGGGGTCACAATTATCAGCACTAATGAGCTGCAGAGAGACCCTTTTGCCTAACAATTCATGCACGCGATCAAGAACCGATGCATGAAAGTCATTGAAGTCCAAAACATTCTTCTTCATCAGCACGACAGCCCCTTTGATCTTGGTCGTCTTATTCTCTGTTTCCGCCAAGATGTTTTGTGATGATGAGCTGGCAGCTCCTTTGGCGGCCGGAACGCCTCGTGGAGCTTTGCCCATTTCCGCCATTGAAGTGATAATTCGCGGCCGAGTTCGAGTTAAACCGGTGATGCTTGAAACACCATGACATTTCAGAGTGAAAAATAAGGGCCTCGTCCTGTGAAGTACTGATGTAACGCGATCTCGACCATTGATTATGTCTTTGACGGCCAAGATTGGCCTAACTGAAGTTCCTGCCAGTGACTTCAAAGGAGAGAGACTCAGATCTGTGGGCTGAAACATCTCTTGCTTAATTCAAGAGGCAAGAAAAGAGAGAATATAGGGAAGCTTTCAGGAAGTTGGTATGATCGAGGAGGAAATGGGAGAGCAAAGCTGGCTGTACTTGTAGGGATCGATAATGAATATGCAGCATGGTATTGACTAAGAAGATGCAACAAGGCATTGACTAATTAAGTTCTAACTAAGAAGCTCACTTGTTCACACTCGACATTTCCATGGCTTTTCTTATAGTAGTATGTGTGCGTTTCTCCTTGGGATTTTGTATAATTTTAAATTAAATTACATAAAATAAATTATTTTAAATTTTATTTTCAAAAAAATTGTGATTTGAAAGTGTATTAAATTTATATTTTTAAATTGCAGATTAAGAAAGATTTTTTGAAAATGTACAATTTTAAAGGCTAAATTGTAATTTTACTAAACGTTTTTTTCGCGTTTCTAAAAATCACATTTTTAAATCGCACAATTTAAAACCGTTATTTTCAAATCGTACGTGTTAAAATCACAAATTCAACCAGATCTTTTAACTTTTTTGGAATTCATATTTCCGTCAATTTCATGTTCAAATCACTAACTGTTCGAATAACAAATGTTAGAAAATCTTTATAGGTTCATGTACCCAGACAAGTATATGAACAATTCAAAATTTACTTGGGCCGAAAAATTTCATATTAACTCTCATATTTTTTAGTTAGTCTTTTTACAACGTTGTCACGAACATAGGGTTGACTTAGACTTAGAGACACACTCTTTTCAAAGCGTGCCTGGGAAATTTTATTAGGGAATTTTTTAAGACAGCAATGGAGGTTCACTTTGAGAAGAAAAAGTCATTAGTACCCTAGAATATATGCCAAAAAAATAGTGAGTTTGAAAATTAGTAACGTGTAAAAGATGGATTGACATTGACCCACATATCTCAGATCTTGGGTTTTTAAAAACATTCTTTTAGGATGAGATCATTGGAGTATGCCATTGTAATTATAAGAAGAGAAAATTACTGGAATTGGGTTGTTTCTCATTTTTGTGTGTAGAAGCATTTTAATAGGTCTCATATTCTCGATCTCTTCAATCCGGATTGAGAAAGACCACCATTTGTAACATTTTTTCCCCTCATCAAATAGAAAAATAAATAATAATAATTAAAAAAAATTAAAAAAAAAATACTTATTTTGTTTATGAGGTTTGTAGTTGTATCAAATTCATTGAGGTATAAAGTAGTATATTAAAGATTTTTAGAGTATGATGTTTGAAAGAAACTATTAGAAGTACATGTAAATCCATGTCACAACTAATCGCTGATTTACATGTGGCATCCCTGACAAATCAACCTATTATAAAATTATAGTTACCCTTAAAATAAAAAACAAAAATCAAATAAAAATAAGGATGTCGCTTATCAGATGAAGGGCGGTTGGTTGCTGCTGTGAAAGGAGGTTGCCCTTTGTATGGTGAGGGGAGGCCCCTCCTCGATAGTTGAGAGGCAATTGGCCACCTCTCACTGCGATCCATTTTTTAATTTATTTTTTATTGGAGTTTTTTATTTTTTATTTTTATTTTTAATTTAAGGATAAAATTATAATTTTTAAGTATGCCAAGTTATTAAGCTATATCACATGTCAATCGATGATTGATTATAACGTCGATTCACATACATATCTAATGTTTTTTATCAAATAGTTGTCGGTAGTGACAATTTTGGACAAATAGCTTGTCTTAAGAACCTTTAAGATACTTTTGATAATGTGGGAATCAGTTTATTACAACTACAAATCTCATAGACTAACTAAATAATTTTCCTTAATGAAGCCTATCCCAAATTAAAATGAATAGTGGCTGTCAATTACAAATGGATCATGTGAGATTTCACAAACACGATGCACTTGGCCCCAAGACAACTTTTGTCTGCTTCACCAATTTTCATTCAAAATTGGTATCAAAATTAACCAAAAAAAGAAAAGAAGATGGCTAATTTTCATGAATTTTCAGAAAAAAAACTTAGTTTTCATTTTTCACTGAGGCCTCCTTTTCAATCCAATTGGGCCAACTTAAAACAAAAATGCAAGATCTCTTGCTTGGTGAACCCCAAAAGTTCAAAACCATATACGCCCATCGTTTTAGTTGAGGGGAGAATTCTAGAAGCTCCACCTCATGGTAACACTTCACCTACCACAAATTATATATATAATATAAATATTAAAGACAAAAAGTAGTTGAAAGAGAAAAAAGAAACTAATGTTTAATACCTAGTAACTAATTTCTTTCCTAGTTATTAGAAAGAAAAAATGTTCTTTCCTAGTTATATACATTCGAATTGTTATCTCAGGGGGCATGCTTTCTACGCAAGCCTCGTGGAAAAATGATACAATACTTCCATTTTAAGAAACATTGTAAATATTATTACGCGTTTATCAAAATTTTTAAATGAAGTGGTACCATGTACAGAATTAAGTGCCGAAACTAGAATTGTTGGAAATCTAATTTCTAAGATTTGCCGAAAACGGGCCATAGTAGCCCATTATAGCACGGAAGCACAATACAAAGCTCTTACCAATACCGCACAGCAAAAATTGCTCGGATAAAACTCCTTGTTTTCTGAACGTGGTTTACTCCCTTCTTAGAAAATCACTTAGACCTGGTTCCTATCGAGTAAAGATCAATTGGCTTATGTTTTCACAAAGCCAATCTCATCCTCAGGCTTTGTGAGGATAATCTCAAGCATTACTCATTTGAGAGAAACTCAACCTTAACTCCCTATTTTATGAGCTTGAGGGGGCATATCAGAGACATCCACAATCAACCATTTAGATCAAGTTAAGAGAAATTAATACCATTCAAGATAAGAAGAGGGAATCAAATTAAGAAGATAATGATAGAAAAAGTTGATGAGAAAACGTGTATAGCTTATCTTGTAAAAGTAGTTGTGTCAAATACAAATTGTACTCGTGAATGTCTCTTATAATAGAATACATTATAAAATACAAAGCCTGGTAAACATCTAAATTTCTTAAGAAAACAATCCACATTATATATTTGAGATTTTTGGAACTTGCTATTCATTGTGGAAAAAAAAAAGCATCAAATATCCCATCTGGTCACCAGAAATGACACCAAGGGGGAAGAAATCAACTTTTGGGGGGAACACATGTGATTTCGAAGTGCTTTTCCTCGAATACAATCTATCACGAGGTACCTCAGCCTGTTTGGGATTGCGTTAGAGAGCTTAAAAAGTACTTTTAGTACCTAAAAAGCTGTGTCAAATAAAAAGCTGACCTGTTTGGTAAAAAATTTCAAAAGTACTTCTTTGACTTTTTATTCTAAAAATGGTTCAAACGCACTTTTGGAAAAAGCTTAAAAATGAAGCTTTTGCCAAAAAGCTCTTTTTGACATTAAAAGCTCTATTTCCCAACGCAATCCCAAACAGGCCCTAAAGCTTTTATTACTGAAAAATGCCATTTCCTTTAACCTTGGGTTTAGTTGAAAGTTGGTTTTTCACGGTTAAAGTGGATTGAAGTTGAATTGAATTTGACATCGTCTAAGTGATTTGTAATCTTAAAACCTTATAAAAGAGAAGTCGTAATTAAAAAAAATTTAGAAACTTTTCATATTCTTTTAACAATTTATTTTTGTTTATTCCCATTGTATTGTGAACGTTGGCCTTCAATAATAATTTGGGGCTAAATTAGAAATATTGACTATAATTATTTATTTACCATAATTATTAATTAATTATGGTGAATGTCTCTTATAATAGAATACATTATAAATACAAAGCCTGGTAAACATCTAAATTTCTAAGAAAACAATCCACATTATAATTTGAGATTTTTGGAACTTGCATTCATTGTGGAAAAAAAAAAAAAAAAAAGCATCAAATCCCATCGGTCACCAGAAATGAACACCAAGGGGAAGAAATCAACTTTTGGGGGAACACATGTGATTTCGAAGTGCTTTCCTCGAATACAATCTATCACGAGGTAAACGTTTATTACTGAAAATGCCATTTCCTTTAACCTGGGTTTAGTTGAAAGTTGGTTTTTCACGGTTAAAGTGGATTGAAGTTGATTGATTTGATCATCGTCTAGTGATTGTAATTTCTTAAAACTTATAAAAAGAGAAGTCGTAATTAAATAAAATATTAGAACTTTTCATATTCTTAACATTTAATTTGTGTTCTTCCCATTGTATTGTGAACGTTGGGCTTCAATAATAATTTGGGCCTTAATTAGAAAATATTGACTATAATTATTTATTTACCATAATTATTAATTAATTACGTGGGACAAAAGCCACTATTAATTAACTTATTTACATTTTACCATAATTTGGGTTTTAATTAAAGAATATTGACTATAGTAGGCCTTAAATTTTTTTTTTTTTTATGGAATAAGACTTCATCAATATTTATTAATTAAGGGTCTTAATTAGAGAATATTGACTATAATTAGGACCAAAAATATTTTTTTATGTAATAAGTCTTTATAATATTTATTAATTGGGACTTTAATTAGAGAATATTTATTATAATTAAGGCTTAAATTTTTTTTTTGGAAAAAAAATTTCATTAATATTTATTAATTGGGGGCCCGGGGGAGGGTTCTCTGTTAATCAATAAAATAGGAAGATGAATGCACCATAACTGAAAATGACATTCATCGTATAGTCAAATGAAAATGGTAGTAGCTACGTTAACAATATGGACACAATTTGTCTCATATCTTTAGACAAGGCATCCTGGTAGAATTCTTTCGAATTGGAAAACTTTTCTAAACAAACTTCGCTAAGTAATAACTGATACGAACCACCAACTGTTCCAAACTCAAATGAAATTTTTACATAAATTTGATATAATATTAGTCGTTTTAAATTAATTATGTTTTGGTTAAAGTTGGATTAGCTATGGTCAGTTAGGTTAAATTGGTCTTAAAAAACACATACAATTTCTACTTCGATAAATGCTATCCTAATCACGTTTTAAAAAAATAACACAATTTGTGATGCACTTCTGTTTTTTGAATAGGATAAAATAAATAAATAAAAAAATCGGATACAAACAACCATTTAAAAGGAAAAGGAAACGGAGAGGATTCTTTTCCTAAAAAGATAGGTAGAGCCTTACAGGAGGATTAACCGAAGCAATAATGGTTGTGTCGGCAAATGGAGGACATCGACAGTGACAAGACTCAAGAGATTGCATGGAGTTATTACGCCGTGCTTTCTGACAACAAAAATAAGGCTTTGGAATGACGTGATTTGGGCCTTTCACTAGTGGGTTTAGCCCGATCGCTTCCAATTGCTTTGAAGCCCAATCCATTGCGCACTCAACAAAAAATTACTCCAGGAATAATCAAGTTAAGAATGAATTTAAAATGAAAAATAATAGTAATAATATGAAATAATATAAAATATAACAGCACAGGAGCAGGAGCATATCCCATAAGATTGAATGTGCAACCCCGCCTTAGACATGCCACTTTTCAAAATAATAATAAAATAATAGAAAAATATAAAGTTAAAAAAAAGGAAAGAGAAGAGTGGGGGTGGCTGCCGGGCACCCCTTTGGTGGGGTGGCTACCGGTAGCCCACCCCAGAGGGGGCCGCCCAGCCCTATGAGGTGGCCCGCGGCCACCCGACCTCCGGCTCGCTAGGCGGGATCCGCTTCTGGGTGGCGCGAGCCACCTCAGAAGTGGCCGGCCGACCACATTCTGGGGCGGCTCGCGGCCACCCTGGATCCGGGATGAAGAGGATCAGGTGGCTCGCGGCCACCCGGCCTCCTCTGGGATGGCCGGCCAGCCACCCCAAAAGCGGCATCCGGGCCATCCCGAGGAGTCCGGATTCATTCCCTTCATCCGGATCCGGGGTGGCCGTGAGACCGCCCCAGATGTGGTCGGCCGGCCACCTCTTAGGTGGCTCGCGGCCACCCCGCCTCCTCTGGGTGGCCCACGACCACCCAGAGGAGGCCGGGTCCGAATTCGAAGGTGGCCCGCAAGCCACCCCAGAAGCGGATCCTGGCCTAGGCGGGCCAAGGCGGCCGGCGGCGCAGCCACCTCTAGGGTGGCTACCAGTAGCCACCCCACAAAGGGCGTGCCCGGCAGCCACCCACTCTTTCTCTTCCTTTTTTTAACTTTTATTTTTTATTATTTTATTATTATTTTTGAAAAAATCGCATGTTCTAAGCCATTTATATATAATGGCTTAGATTTTGAAAAAAAACCAACCCGGCAATTTTTAGAGAAATTGCCGGGATCCGGATCCGAGCCTTACAGAGGATTAACCGAAGCAATAATGGTTGTGTCGGCAAATGGAGGACATCCGACAGTGACAAGACTCAAGAGGATTGCATGGAGTTATTACGCCGTGCTTTCTGACAACAAAATTAAAGACTTTGGAATGACTTCATTTGGGCCTTTACACTAGTGGGTTAGCCCGATCGCTTCCAATTGCTTTGAAGCCCAAACCATTGTGCACTCAACAAAAAATTACTCAAGGATATAATCAAGTTAAGAATGAATTAAAATGAAATAATAATAGTAATAATAATGAAATAATAATAGTAACAATAATAACAGCACAGGCGCATATCCCATAAGATTGAATGTCACCCATGAGAGTGTAAGGACATAAAATCCCTTCATACTTTCGAAGAAATTACAAGCAGCAATTACTCAAATTTAAACTATTCGCTCGAGAGAGTTTCCAACTATACATGTCTTCATTAAGGAGAAACTTATTTTTAGCACAAGTAGCCCAAAGAAGAAAAAGATGAGAAAGAAAGAAAAACATTTGCTGTAAAATTCAAATAACAACCCAATAGAGAAACAAAGTTTTAGATTGAGACACTATTGGGAATTCCCTTGCCAGTAATTCCACCTTCACTAGTGGGATAGAGCAAAGTATATGGCACCTTGACTGATCCAACTCGGTTTTTCCATTTCTTGTCATTGTTCATTTTTATAATTCTATCCTCAATTCCGGCCAGCTTCTTTCCAAATCTCTCAAAGGCTTCCAATGGTTTTGCGTCCAACGTCCATTCAGGAGTATCTCTTTGCCCGAGATACACCTCATCAGAAGAATGCGTTGACAAAATCTCAATGAGGGAGAGACCAAGAAGTGTCTGGAGTTGGGCAGTAATTGTTTTCAAGAAAACCTTATCAGGGTCTGACTTGAGTTCACCATATTCAGGAGTGCCTTTTTCAGGCATGAACTGTCGGCTCATTGTTGGGCGGTTTGGGTGGTAGCCTGCATAAGGGTACTGTCCAAAATTGACGGCGGCATGGAGAGCAGAAGCAATCCATATGATGATAGTGCATGTTTCTACAAGCTCTTCACGTGTTTGCAGTTTAGGCCACCAGGGCTCATCTTTCTTGTCACCATGACCCTCCTCTCTAAGTTCCTTCCACCAGGACTGCAGTTCGGAGTCATTTTGCACGATGTCATCACTCTTGTAATAGAAGGAACAGTAGTCTTCAACCCATGTTTTGATTGCTGACCAGATTTCCAGCCCATCAACAGCATATGGATAGTCCTCAATCAGTAGATGAAGACCATGTGGGGAGTTTGAATCCTCAATTGCCATTCCCCTAAATGCAGCAAAACGAGTCATTTGAGATATATAGATCACAACCATATTTATTTTATTTGTTTTAATTTAGGACTTTGGGCCCATAAAGCAACCAAAGTTTGAAGCCCTAAAATTAGCCTCAACCCCTCTTTAACATTATGCCTAGTCCATCATTCAGCAGTTTTGAAGTACTCTATTGTGTTACTTTTTAGTTTCCCTGATGGATTTCACATTGCATTTAATGCCAAATATCTCATACACCACGACTGTGTCATTTTCTGGAGTGTAACATTTACCTCTTGATGAGATCTGCAGGAAGTGCTTGCTCAGGAAAAACCCAGTTCTTATACACTACGGATGACATCTCCATGGAATACTTTCCTGGAAAAACTGCCAACTCCACAATCCCACCAGCATTGATGACGACCTGCCGAGCAAATGCATTTATGTTCATGGTGTCACGGAAGTGAGGATGCAGAAGCTTGTGAATTGGGTGAAGCACGCTGAGTTGTCTGTTTGTTGCTATCACAAATGGCTCAATCATTGCATGAGTATTTAACCTGTGACCAGTAAAAAGGTTACTCAAAAACCCATCATAAAATATAGACTGAATTTATTTGCTAAGCTTTCTTTGAAAGAAGTGTACCAGTGGCTAATGAGCTGATGATTGCCAGAGTCATTTACAGCCACATAAGCTTTTGCCAGTTGCCAAATAGAACTTTCAACACCTTGTTCAGCTGGTGTGTACACTTTGCTAATGGCACCAAATTGATCTCCTTCAGGATGGGGCAAGCTTAATTCAATCACTAATGGCTTCAAAGTCCCATCGTTCTTCAAGAAAAGGATTGTCCTGCTGGCATACGTCTTTGTAGAAGTTGAGTTTATTCGCCTCAGATACGGCATGGTCGTATCATGGTGATCTAATATGAATAGCTTCTTCTTGTTGATTGCCTATAACGAAAGACATTTCAATCATTGTAATTGCAAAGCGATTGCAGACTATTTTATACTGAATCTAGGAATATTACCTCATCTATGCTGAGCCCATCTATGTTATTTTCAATGTGTTCTTTGGTTATTGTACTGGCCTGATCACCGTATACTTTAGGATCTAGCTTGCTTGCAGGCGGGAATTCCTGCGTTAGTTCAGAATTAATTATGAGTAAAGATGAAAAGCCATGATCCTGTATTTGGCTGTTGAGAAGATAAAGGAATAGAAAAATAAAGAAAAAATATAAATTTATTTTTCTTTACAACTTAGAACAATTGAAATGCAATTGATAATAGAAGTTTAAGATTACTTCAAGACGACGAATGTTGACAGGGTTTGCTCCAGCCAGCATCTCTCTTGCAAACTCTTCATCAGTCCTCCATGCAGATCTGTCCTCTGCTCCAGATCATTGAAACACCACTATTAATTCAAAGAAAGTAGTATTCGAAGGCACATATATCCTATCCTAAAGCTCTTGAATATGAAATGACACTAAAGCACAAAGTTCCCAAAATTGTCATTAAGACTGTACTGTCACGTAGATATGGCCGTGCCTAAAAAGATATGATACCTTTAATCACTTGGGGCATTGGATATTTGAGGAGTCCTTCACCATCTGTTGGGAAAATTTGCTTGAGCAGCTCCGCTGGGATGTCGTCCCTAATATGCTCAAGTAAGCCGTCAGGTAGCTTAACTCCTCCTTCATAGAGTTTAAGTACATCTTGAAAGCTGTCAAACTCATTCGGAGTGCTGTCAAATAGAGATTCCAGCTCAGGTTTAAGGAATTGAGCTATGGATTTCAGTCCATAAGCAAGGAAGTCTGACATCTTCAAGTGGCCAAAACGCTCATCTCTTGGGACATAAACGTTTAAGCTCATAAGAAGCTTCAGTCTGCTCTCAGTGTTGGGATCTGTTAAGGTTATTACATAAAAATCTTAACCACAACAATGATAATAGTCATAGACACCAAAATGATTCCAACTTTTTCTGTGAAAAAGTACAGTCTGAATTTATCACTAAGAATTCATTAACCAATCTGATTCTCAAATTTTTTTTCATGATACTATATCATTCTTTGCCGTTTGTGGCATTTAGAAAAACTTTGCGAGGCTTAGTTGTTACAAACTAAGGTAATTGGCGCGTGGGAGGGCATCTGATACAGTTCTGGTGATTACTTTGCTGGCGATGATTGTAGAAGGTGATAGAAGGATTCAGCTTGCGTTATACTTAAGATTTGGAATGGCTAGAAAGGCAGGGAAAGGACGTGGAAGTGGTAAGAGTTTAAAGCTAATCGACGAGGTAATGACTGAAACTCTGGTAGATTTTTCTGGAAGCAATAAGAAAGATTATGTGGAGAATAGAGATGAAGGAATTATAGAAGAGGAGGAGACCAGTAATGAAAATGGAAAAGAAAAACAGTTATGAAGAAAAACTGAGTATGGAATTTGAGGAAGCATCTGAAGCTGGAAGTATGAGATTCTGAATCGAGGGGAAGGACTAGAAGAATGTCAGTGATCGAGATAGAGAACAAACCACTATGGAGACAGGAAGTGAAATGCTGAAAATAAATGAAGAATCAGGAAGAGTTGGATGCGAAGAAGAATCAAGAAAAACAAAGAGCAGAAAATCAAGATTGGAGAAAGTTTGTTCAAAACTGAGAAATTGATAGGTGCACTGCAATTTTTTGTACCTGAAAAGATAAATGGGAAAATAGTTTTCAAGCCACCAGTGGAAGCAATGGAAGAGGGCATTGTGAAGTGGCTACCTAGTCTAGTTGGGTAATTTCTTGATAGGCCATTGCCCTTTTTCCTTATTAAGAAATCAGTGGATAGCATGTGGAGTCAATTTGGGAGAGTGGAAGTTTTTTCTATGGAGAATGGCATGTATATTTTCAGATTCACTGATGAGAAAACAAAGGGATGCAGTGTTGGAGCCTGGAGGTGAAGATTTGGCATATTGCAAATAAGCCACTGATTCTTAGAAAATGGCAACCAAGTATGCAATTGTTAAAGCTTTCTTTGTCTTCAATTCCAATATTGATAAAACTGATTCATTTGCCCATGGAATAGTTTTATTGGAATTCAACTTGTTTGAGTCATGTAGTGAGTGGAGTTGGAAAGCCTTTATATGCTGACCCTATTACTGCTCCTCAGTTACTGGGCAGAGAACGTTAATTTTCTGGATTGGGTTACTGAGGGATGGAAGCTTAAGGGTAGAAGGGGTTCCTCTGTATCAGTTGTATGCAGAGCTTAAATCATTGAAGGGGATTTTGAAGAAAAAAGAATGTGGAGTGCTCTGGAGAAATTAAACAAAAAATAATGACTAGTACAAGTACTAACTAAAGCAAGTGCCTGAAAATTGAATTAAAATGTCTAACCTGTCTCTGTCGGTGGTCGTCCTGTTCTTCCCCGACGAGGGTAAGGGTACTCACTGGACCCTCCCAGAACCGGACGGGCATATTTCGGGTCCTTATCCGGATCTCCCAAATCGTTGTAGTAAGCGTAGTCATAGACCCTTTCCCATTCCTGAAGCTCTCCTTTTCCATCTCCTCTCAAGTTCACAAGCTCTTCTTCTCTGTACTTCAGCAATGGCCCCGGTGTTTCACTCGGAAGAAATGTCTGCAAAAATATGAATGCATATCAACTACGTTCAAAAATATGAATGCTTATGCCTGGTATTACCTTGTTGGAGAAGAAAACACGGTCGTTTTTGTATCGATCTGCAGGATAAACCCAGGAGTTGCAAACAAAGTGGATCCGACCTTGGCCTGGAACATCTTCGAGGGTGAGACTTTTGAGGTAGAATTGAGAATGATGATTGTTTCTTATTAAGAATGCTCCTGGGATTCCTATTTCCTCCTCGTCCCAGTCAAAGGTAACCTTGAATGCAGATTCCCCCGCTATCAATGGGGTGATTGTGCTTATCCAGTGTTCCAAGTATGCTGGATTTCCAAGTTTCCCTTGCAACCCATTTGCTACAAAAACACAACGACTTCAATAATTGCTTATGTAGTGATTTAGATTAGAAGCTAAATACCATTCATTCGATGTGTCATTTGCAAACACACGTCATTAATTGGTCCATCAAAGTAATTTTAGATGCGATTTCTGTAGTGATTTAGAAGTTAAATATCATTCATGCAGTCATTTGCAAAGACACGATATTGGTCCATCAAAGTAACTTTAGATGCAAGTAGGGGTTTCAAGGTGGGCAGTTAAAAACCGCTTCACATCGGTTATCCACCCGTTCGCATGGGTTATGGGCGGATAGCGAAACGATATATATATATGGAAAATACTAGAATATCTATCCGAATTCTTTTCCGATCCTTTTAAATATCACCATCACCATTGAATAAATGAATCCCATACATGGAACTTACATAAATTCATAGATCTAATGGTAATGGTAATATTTAGAAGTATGAGAGAAGGATTTGGATAAATATTCTAGAATTTTTCAAATTATCTTATTAAGACTTTATTTTTGTGTGCTTCATGCCTTTAATATTGGTTAATTTGACTTGGTGGTTTGAAATGTCATTAAAACAATAAATTGACATTGTGTTTCCTGTATCTAGCTAAAGACATAATTTCAGGGATTAGAGTGTAAAAAAAAAAAAAATTACTGTTCATGGGCCCATAGAAATACTGTTCATGTGCCTGGGTTGAATGAATGGTCATTCAGCCCAGGCTGATGAACATCATTTCTCTTTCAAGGCAACTAAAGTCAATTAATTTGTATTTTTTTGTTTCCGGAGAAAATAATTCAATTCAATTGTTTTTTTTTTTTTTCGATTTACTTGTATTGCCCAAAATTTATATATAGATGTATTTTTTCAAATTAGAATCAGTTTATGAATACTTGTATTTTCCAATATTTACAATTCAATTTGTATTTTTATATTACAATTTACAAGTGCATTTAGTTCAAAAATTGGATTAAGCCCATCTAAAAAAGCTATTAAAAAGCTTTAAAAAAATGTGGCCATATTAATTAAGTCCATAGAAAAAAAAAACAACAAAAAACAAAAAAGTCCAAAAAAGAGCCTAAAATGCAAAGTGAATGTCACGGCCAATTAGTTAAAAAAAAAAAAAAAAAACGCCCGCTTGTCTGCTCATGTGCAATTATAAGCAGTTAATAACATCTACCATCCACAACGTGTAGATGTGGATGTGGAACAAGGATATTATTCATCCCTAGCTAGATGCAAGGCCACAAAAAGAATTGATCATGCAAGACCATCCAAAAACTTGTTTATGCTCGTATGCTCAATTTGATATAAACACGTAAGTGTTGGGTTATATTTTGTGACATCCTAAAAAGTTAGTTCTAAATTGAGAATATAAATTGCTAACAAAGAGTTAGTGGATTATAAAATGGTTTATGGATGTTAAATTACACATTAGTTCCTCCCTAAATAAGACTGTGAGCTTTATAAATTATTTTAAAGAGCTCCAATTGCAATTATTTAATCAAATCATTAAGTAATTTATCATAAAACGTCTCGAACTAGCTAATGGTAAGATATAGGAATAATTATACTAGATAAAATCGATATCGAGTTTTTTTTGTTTTGTTATTTGGCCATGACATCATTAGGTTAAAATCCTACTGTTTAATTTGCATAATAATACTTATAATAGTGAAAATTTATGACGTACATGGCCATGACCAAATCAAAGGTTCAGATTTAATAATTTGATCGACGTATACGTATAGAGCAATGATTCTCAGCAGCTTGGGCTGAGATGAATAGTCATCTCAGCCCAGGCTATATGGGTTTTAATTAAAAAAAAAAAAAATATTTTTTTTTAATAATATAGGGCTCACCAAATCAAAAAAATTGGCCTGAGCTGATGCAGCCTAAGCTGTCATTTATANAGATGAATAGTCATCTCAGCCCAGGCTATATGGGTTTTAATTAAAAAAAAAATATATATATTTTTTTAATAATATAGGGCTCACCAAATCAAAAAAATTGGCCTGAGCTGATGCAGCCTAAGCTGTCATTTATATTTACTCTTACGTATATTACTCATATGGGGCAACCCATCTCAGTTGTGGGCTTCCAATGATAAAGAAAGAGGACTTGGATAAGTCTGAAAATTTCCACAAAGTAAAACAAAAACAGTACACTGACTGACAGGAAGATGATGATAAAAAGGCATGGCTGAGAAAGAGGCCTGCACTGGTCTTTTGACTCATTGTTGAGTATAGTGCATGCCAGTGATCACCGGCTAATTATTGACGTACGGAAAAATGTTTTCAGCTAATTTTTCATTCCCATTTAACAAAAAAAAAAAATCCAAGATGGTAATGATGGAGACAAAAAAGAAAAAGAAAGTGATCGATCTGATCATCTGACCAACCCACCAAAGTGCAGTGTCAATTTATAGCGCCATTAATGACGATGAAATGAAGGCATGGCTGGGAAACAGAGTTGTTGGGTCTGATTAATTTCTTTTTCTTTTCTTTTTTTCGTGGGAAAGGAAAAAATGTTATCCAGAAAACCTATATATATGTATATATATTAGTAGCTAGGTTAAAATGAAAATAATCTTACAAAAAAAAAAGAAAAAAAGAGCCATATATAGAAGAAGAAGAAGAAGAAGTAATTACCAGCTGGGTCAGCATGAACAGCACTGATGAGCTGCAAAGAAACCCTTTTGCCTAACAACTCATCGACGCGATCAAGAACCGATGCGTTGAAGTCGTTGAAGTCCAAAACATTCTTCTTCATCAACACCACACGGCCTTCAATCCTCGTGTACTTCCCGGCCGCCGTCGTCTCTTTCTTCCCATCATCATCGTCGCCGGTGATCGCCTTGATGATGTTCTGAAGCATCTCTCTTAGTTAGCTCAAGCACTAAGCAAAAGAGCGTTTTTGAGGGAAGAGTTTGATTGGTTTGGAAAATGAAAGCACGGGTTTGTGGTATTTATAAGGAAAAAAAAACAAAAAGAGAGAGCAATATAAGCTGCATTTGCAATGAAGCTTAATGGCTATGTATAAACGACGTGGCACTTTGGGGGACCGGTTCAAATACTGGGGACTGTCGTGATGATTTGTACAAAGGAATCTTTGCTTACGTGTTTTGAAAACATTAAGCGTCGCCCATTTAGGGTAGGTTGTAAGCATAGACTGAAATTGATAGGAATTTATTTTATTCTCAGATTAGATTAAGCATGTTGAAATTGAAAAATTTAGATGATGTGTTATTCCGATACACCGGTTAAATGTAATAAAATAAAATATAAATTTATAAGAGTTAGATATAGAGTTCACAGATTTAGAATTGGTGGATTGAGTGAAGGTTACGGTTCCCACGAGTTATATTCGTGCAAGGAAAAATAAACGAAGATTGAAGAGGTGACAATTAGATAACTTTGAGTTGAATGAATGGTAATTGCATACATACTAAAAGCAGAAAAGACTGAAAAGATGTGTGCTTAAGGCATCTTGATCTAGAAATTACATTAATGGCATGTGCTAGCTTTTCAATAGGACCGATTGTGGTTGCGGTTGTTGCTCTGATTTTAATTATTTTTTAATAATCACAATCAAAATCTTCAATTTTTTTTATTTTTAACAACTGTAACTGCCATTGGCTACCGGTTGCGGTTGCCAATAAATAGTTTTAATATCGGTTTTAAATCGGTTATTGAAACCGATTATTAACAGGTAACTAGTTTTGATATAATAGATCTTTTAGATTATGTTTTAATTTTTTGGACATCTTTTTGAATTATTTTAAACTCATTTTTTTAAAAAAAAAAAAATTTAAAGCTATTTTATAGTCCCATAAAATAAAATATTAAAAATAACATAAAAATAATACATAAAATTAATAAACAACACGAGGAAAGAGTTTCCCACTTTCTGACTCAACTCCCTCCATTCATAAAAGGCATTAAAAAAAGGATAGAGATAAGAAGGAAAGTTTATTTACACAGACGGAACGATACAACTGGTTGAACGGGCACCATGAGATTGATTTAGAATTGAATTACTTAATGTTCTATCCTTTTTATGATTAATTCTTTCAGGCACCATAAGTGAATAGATAACTTAAGTGAGGAAATCACATAAGTGAAGAAAAGTGGTATATTAATAAGAGGTCAAAAAGGAAGATAATAAAGAGAGAGTTAGGGTTTATATATATATATTGGTTACTTGGTTGTTAACTGGTTTTTCTTAAATTTATAATCTGTAACCGCAACCGGTACAACCGATTATCCGGTTGTAATTATTTTTGATTTTTTGATTTTTCGGTTATCCGGTTATTTTCGGTTATTCGGTTATAAGCGGTTAATAACCCTTCGCTTATATACTCCTACATGCAATACTTCTATCCTCATTTTATCCAACCAAATGTGTGGTGACTTTTAAAATTATCATTCGATTTGAAATAAATCATTATTGAAGTTTGGTCTGATAATTTTAAAAGTCACATAATATTTTGGATGATAAAAATAAGATAGAAGTCTTGCATATAACATTACTCTTCCTTAATAATACGTGCTTTTCATGTGTTTTTTTAATAGCATTAATAAAAGTATGTGCTTTTCAAATGTTTTAAAAATATATTTCACTTTATTAGATTAATTGTTAAAAATTAGTTATAAATCAGTTTGTAACTTATATATGTCTTTACTTCCCTACCATGTAGCATTACTTTGATTATTTATTTATTTAATAAAATTGGCACTTGATAGAAAAAGGTGAAAAAAGGTGAAATCCCTCTAGTTTAATATTGTTTTTGTTTTTCTTTTCTAATTATTAGTTTAATATTGTTTAAGTTGGACATCCTTAGGCATCTTTAATACTTCAAGGAGAACTGAACTTTTTATTTTTGGTAGGAAAAGGAAATGCATAGGTAGAACTTAAGAATTAAGTTGCAGAAATAATAAGAAGCGCCACATATGATCAGCACAGGAACAAACGACAACCGGATTACGTACAACAAAATCCTCAAATTTGTTTATTTCCCCCCAGTGGTTTTAATGTAATCTTTTCTGTCGATTACCGCTTCAAAATTAAATCACTTTTTCCGACACCCTTTTTCTTAATCTTTGGGCGAATAAGCTAATTCGTTGGCCCATTTCCACAATTTTTTCTATGGTTTCTTGGCACACTATGTTAACATATACCAGCGTGATTGTTAATTATTTCTATTTTAATGAAATTTCTCGTACTCGGAACAAAAAAAAAAAAAAAAAAACCAGTATGTGAGTACTAAAACCAAACAGGGAAAAGCTTCGATCTCCTCACGTACGTACGTCTTCTTTCTGTTATATTTATTAGATTTTAATCCAATATTAAAACAATATGTGAGGACTAATCAAACATGAAAAAGCTTTTATTTTCATCACGTGCGTCTTTCTTTTCTTGTATATATTTATTAGATTTTAATCCAATAATAAAACTATATGTGAGGACTAACCAAACATGAAAAAGCTTCGATCTCCATCACGTACTATACGTCTTTTTTTGATTTTTTTGTATATATTTATTAGATTTTAATCAAATAATAAAACAATATGCGAGTACTAACCAAACATTTTATGATTTTGGCCGGCTGCCTACATCACTTAGAATTAATCTTTCGAAAATAATCTACCAAATTAATTAATCAATGAGTTTGGCCTGATTTTCCAACTTATGACCCAATTTACGCCATCCTGACTTTTCTACGTTTCTCATAGTTTTATCCAAGTTGCCTAATTTCATTAGCTTTTTTAATTAATTATTTAGACTATGTTTGTTTCGGCTTAAAAAGTTTTATGGAAGAGATTTTTCTTATTTTTGATTGTTTGACGTGATGTAAAATATGTTTTCAGTTGACCAAGAAAAATAACCTTTACAAAACATAAAATAGTTTACGCTTATTATCTGCGTAGCCATTTTTCGCCTTTCTCTTATACTCCGGACAGACAATTATGAAAAGGTCTCTTATAGGGTCTACTTGCCCGAACACCTGCTCGATCTTGTGCATACCACAAGGACTCTCTCACAAATTCACAATTGTCTTTCAAAAATTGCAAGTAATATATTGCATCTAAATTCCACTTTCAAAGGCTTCAATTTTCACACTCTTTCTCTACAAGTACTCTTTTTGGTTCTCTCTCTCTCCGATGAGTTCTTAAGATTATATAAAAATAAAATAAATATTTAATGATTTTTCATACGAGTCAAATTTCGAAAAATATTTTTAGCTCCCCCCCGAAAAAAAAAAAAAAAAACGATTTGCTAATAAAAAATCTTTTATGCCGAAAGAAAGAGAGCATAAAATGATTAACTTTCTGAAATCTCTGAAACAAGAAATCAGATGACTGGAATGTAAGAGAGCATTAGCTGCTGGCAATCTAGCCGTTGCAGCTGTTGCCAATCTAGCCGTTGGAGAAAATCCCAACGGATTGCAACCTTCCATATTCTGCAGATGCTGGAATTTCAAGCTACACCTAGCTAATGCAATCAACTACAATTGGCAAGTTCCATCTCAATCCCTCAAGTCTTGCTCATCAGTCAACTAGACTTGGAAACACTTTCCGTACTCTGCTCAATCAAGTTTGCTTGGATTGCAAAACATATTCCTCTCAAGGAAAGCAAAGACAGCGAAGGAGATCAAGCTTCACAAGAAAACACAATTCTCATTTAGTTGTATCAAATCAATTTGTAATTAAGTGTAGAATCTCTTTCTGTTTTTTGATCAAGATATCTGTGTATAAAATGCTATACGCATTTTCTGTATAATCAGGTGAAGAAAAGAAATACAATTTGTTTTCTCAATTTTCATGGAAACTGTAAGGCATATTGTCAATTTGTCCCCTTTTTCTTGGGTCGATCGTTGTCTACTTTAATTTATTCTGAAATCTCTAGAACACGAAATCAGATGACTGGAAACTACACAAGGCATATTATCAATTTGCACCCTTTTTCTTGTCTCTTTGTTTACTTTATTTAAGAGAATAATGTTGTATCCACGTAACGTAGAACTAGTTCATGAAGATGATCTGAAAGTCAAGCAAAATGGTGTACGGTCATGTGGCCAATATATTGTAGCATTTTTTTTTTAATTTTTAATTTTTTTTTTTTTGTAAATAATTGTAGCATCTGAATCACCTTTGTAACAGCTCAACCGGAAAATAATAATTGTAGCATCTAAACCATGCATTTGCAAACGTAATTGTTAATCACTATTAAGAGTCTAAGACAGATGAACACTATATCCAAGCAGATGAAGTAAAGGAACAGTTATAATAAGAATAATCACGCCAGAAAATTAAAATACAAATAAACAACTATTTCAGATTTTAAGATATATATATAATAGCCATTTTTTGATGTTGTTGAAACATATGAATTATATTCTTAACAGCTGTCATATAAGAGCATTAGCAGCAGCTTCCTTAAACCCCATTCCTCCCTAGTGTTAGGAAAACTGTTAAAAATACAAAAGTTCTTGCACAGCTTTCCTTAAGTGTTCTCTAAACTATAGAAACACGAAAGGAAACCACTTTTGGTTCCCTTCATCTAGGGAACAAAAAATGATTCCCTTTAACATTATTTTAATATAAAAACTTTCATCTCTTATCCTCTCTCTTCCTCTATTATTTGTTTAAACAATATTTAAATAATTTTTTTTTCCTTCTAGCATTTAATTTAAATAATATTTAATTCATATAGAGAAAAATGAAGGGAAGCTGACTGTGGAATGCATTTAAATAAGGAACTAAAAAATAGTTTTTTTTTCTACATTAAAAAAAAATTTTAAAGAAAAGCTGCTGCTAATGCTCTAAAATGAATATTCAATATGCTCAAAGTCAGGAGACATCACATATAATTGCAGATCCAATATGCTGATCAAAAGACATAAGCAAAATGCATATCCAATAATATGAATATCCAAAATGTGTCACCCTATCATCCATTGGAAGCTAAAATCTTATGCTTAATGATGACAACCAAAACAAACGCATTGCATTGCAGTGAACTCTGGACGCCACTATACTTGTACCTCTGGTCCTGGACTCTAGCGCCAATTAATTTGTAAATTGTTTTATGAGTGAAAAAAAAGAAAAGAAATTATAAGTGTACGATTTAATAAATAAATTGTCAACGATAATCAGCTCATGCGATGAGCCCATTTTATGCATGCAAGATATAGAAAAGTTCACATATATATAAATATGCACGACAATAAGTTTATAAAATCATTAAGCAGTGATAATCACTGTAATAGAGTTTGAGTACAACATAAATCAATATTGTTAACAATGAGATATTTGTTCTTCGAAAGTCATACAAAAAGTTAAAAGGTAGAAAATCATACTAATGAAGTATATAATTATAACCAAACAAAAATGGGCATGCAATAATATACTATAAGTTTTAATGTTTAATTATGGTAAATGTGGTCAACAATATTGTAAAGAGAGGACCTTTCTTGAAACGTGATATTTAATTGGAAAAGTCTACTTTTTTTACTTTTGCATCAAACTCCCATCCAACTCATGTGTAAAAGTTTTTTAAATTTTTTAAATTTTTTTTTAAAAAAAAAACACAAGGAGAGTTGGATGGGGTTAGATGCTTGGGTTGAACACCAAGCATCCCCCTATTTAATTTGTAGCTTTACAATGAGCATGCAGTGATTTAGACTGTTTGATGATGACGTAGGACCATGCGGAATTGTTGTGAGTCTTTGAAATTAAGTATCATAAAATTAAAATTTCCTTGTGCGATCCCTAGAGAGGCCCGACTTGTTAATGGTCTCTTTGAGATCATTAACGAAACCATTGCCTACTGTTTGTTTTTATTTGTATTTAGCCGTTTTCATTTGGCTTTGTTGTTGGGGTGCCTACCCCTTTGTGGTTGTTCCATCCCCTGTAACCTTTTTTTTATTATTGAATAAAAAATAAAAAAGTATAGTAAAATTAATTCAAATAAAAATATTAAAATTATTGTAAAATTGATTTGATAATTAATTTAGGAATGAAGATTTGAAATTTTTTAAATCTCATTCTTTTTTTCTAAAAAACTTTTTAAATCTTTCCCTAGTGGTGAATTTTAAAACAGTTTTTTTTTTTTCCTAAGCAGAGTATCGACTATCCTTTATTGAGTAAACTCAAACGTTTTAATCCAAAGTTTTATCTGAGCAAAGCAGAAATTTCAGATAAAAAGTCTTGTCTGAGTAAAGCAGAAATATCAAGTCTTGACTGAGCAAAGTAGAAATGGGAACAAATTCGGAGTATCCACTGTATCTACTTGAGAACTCAGAGCATTCATATTGTGCTCAATAAAGTAGTTAAAAAGCTATTTTATTGAGTTATATAACAAATTTTTTTGAAAAAACTCTCACATCAGGCTTAACAAAATACCTAATATTTTGCTGAGCCGCTACAGTGTTCAGCAACTTTGTTGAGCATTGTAGCTCAACAATCTAATAAAAAACTATTTTTTTTCTCTCTCCCTCTCTCTCTCTCACGCATCCTTCTTCTCTCATTTCTTTTTATTTTTTTCTCCTACGCCTTCTTCCTTTCTTCATCTCTGCATCATTTATAGAAAATTTGAAACTTCAATCCTTCAATGCTATCTCAGCTGTGCATCATCTATTCAAACTTTTAACTTTTTTTTTATTATTATTAAGAAGACNTCTCTCTCTCTCACGCATCCTTCTTCTCTCATTTCTTTTTATTTTTTTCTCCTACGCCTTCTTCTTTTCTTCATCTCTGCGTCATTTATAGAAAATTTGAAACTTCAATCCTTCAATGCTATCTCAGCCGTGCATCATCTATTCAAACTTTTAACTCTTTTTTTTTATTATTATTAAGAAGACCATTAGAAAAACTTAAAAAAATAAATAAATGACCATTATAATTTTTTTTTTTTTAAATATGACTGTTAAAAAATGACAAACTTTAAAATATATGATTGTTAGGAAATGAAAAGGCTTCAAAAATATGATTGTTGGAGAAAGAATAAAAAAAGAATAGATAATGAATATTTAAATGAAATAGTAAAAACTGTTAGTTAAAATGCTGAGTCGGATGTAGGTTATTTTGAAAAGTTGTTAGTTAGAAAAAGTGGTGTACATGTTTTAGCTAAAATTTAGCCAAACATTTGGTGAACCCAATGTGAGTGTTCTTAGAGCATCTCCAGCAGGCTAGTCAAAAGCTTCAAAATAGTTAAATTTGACTATTTTCAGCATTTTTTTCTCTCCAACAGAATAGCCAATTTGTTGATTTTTGTTATAGAATGAATAGTGAATAGGCTCTTCAGCCTATTCACTATTCATTCTACAAACAATAAAAAATTGATAAAAAAGAAAAGGTTGGTATTTGTTTATTCTTTTTTCTCTCTTTTTCCTCTATGCACATCCCTTTCTGATTCTCTCTTCTCTGTTTTCCTCTCTTCTTCATCTGCAGTAACACTAATCGGTATGAAAAAATGAATTTCTAAAAGTGGAAGAAGAAATCATTTCCCCTGCTGCACTACTTCACCTGCAGTAACACTAATCGGTATGAAAAAAATGAAATCTCTTCCTACAATTTGTCATGGACCCTGAGATTTGTAGAAAGACAAAATGTCATGGACCCTAAGTATTTTTATCACATTTATATTTTTCCATGAAATTTAATATTTTATCTTTAATTGAGTGTTTGGGATAATATAATAAAAAAAATGATAAAAAATAATATTTTAAAGCAAGTAAAGAACAAAATAGAGAATCTGTTGGAGATGAAATAAAAAAAACATTAGCTAAAATAGATAGTTGTATTTTTTCAGTAATTATTTTGCCTATTACTGTTGAAGATGCTCTTAGCGAATAGCTAGCATACTGTCAAGGTTGGCCCCATAACTTCTACTACGACTCAAGCACGTCTCCAAAACATGAAATACTCGCATAGTACACTTGGTTTCCTCTTTGAAAATCTCTTATTCCAATCCATCTCACCACCACCTAGAGCCCCAATCATCCTCCCCCACTCTCACTCCTCCTCTAATGGACGATATCTTTGGCCATTACAAAATCTTTATTTTTTATTTTTTATAATCCATGTGAGATTGTTATTAGTGTTTGAAATTAAGTATCGTAAAATTAATTAAAAAAAAATTAAAAATTTTGTAAAATTGATTTGATAATTAATTTAAGAATGATGATTTGAAATTTATGAATCTCATTCATTTTTTTTTCTGAGCTTTTTAAATCGTTCTCTGGTACGTGGATTTTAAAACAATTTTTTTTTTTTTTCAAAGCAAACCATCGACTACCCTTCGTCAATTAAACTCAAAAGTTCTAATCAAAAGTCTTGTCCGAGCAAAGCAGAAAAATCAAGTCGTGTTTGAGTAAAGTAGAAATTTCTGATCAGAAGTTTTGTCTGAGCAAAACAGAAATATCAAGTCTTGTCTAAGCAAAGCAGAAGTTTATGATCAAAAGTATTGTCTGATCAAAGCAGAAATGGGAAGAAAGTCAGAGTATGTACTGCATCTACTTGAGGACTTAGTGAGTAGCATACTGTCAAGACTGTCCCAAAATCCCTACTCCGACTCAAGTCAAGTGCGTCTCCAAAATTTGGAATGCTCGCATAGGTACACTTGGTTTCCTCTCTGAAAATGTCTTCTTCCGTTCCCATCTCACCACCACCTAGAACCCCAATCATCCTCCCCCTCTCACCCTCCTCGTCCAATATGATGCAAATGGCAAACCGTTATTTTTACTCTCTTCTAATAAAGAGAGCCTCGACTGCGTGTCTTCCATAAATTTCGCAAAAGCAACCAGTCTTAATCACCGTTCTCTCAACATGCATGTAGTCGCTTCTATTGTAGAGGTGTATTATGCCTCTGGCACTCGGACACAATCAGAAGCGTCAACCCGTGGTGGCGGATGGGCTTTTTTCCTTGTTGGTAGTGGCTATTGATGGTGAGGATGAGAAAGTCATTGCTTTCGATTTCAGGGACAAGGTGTTTCGAATGACGCCGCTTCTTTTCGCTAAAATTTTGTCGGGGCGCAATACCGTTGACAGGCGTCTCATGGTGTTAAATGGGTACGTTGCTTTGGGGGCTTCTCTGTCAGAAAGGTTCTTCGAAGTATGGATTTTGTTTGAATTTGGGGTGATGGAGTCTTGGACTAGAATGTTCGATCAGCATTCCATCGTTTGAGGGAACACTGTTGGGATTGTGGAACAGCCGGGAGTTGATCATTAGGGATTCTAACAGCCAACTGGTTTTATATGATTTTTTAACACTAGATTCTTGGCATTTATAGCCCCTCAGATGTTTTTCTCCACACGGAGAGTTTAGTGGCTCTCAATCCTTGAGGTATGGCTCCACGATGATGTTTTATTCATTTTCCCTAATCTTCAAATCTAGATAATGGCCTGACGCTGTTATTTCTGATTGTGCATTGTATTTTGGGGTGATTTAATTTGGAAGGGTTTTTGTTCTGATAAATTGAACTTCCTCCTATAAGATGATTTTACTTACGTTAGTTCTTTCATTTTGAGCCTACTACAACTAGAATACTAGAAAGACAAGCAAAGATATTGATATGGATGTGCATAGTTTATGCCCAGGAAGCAGACAGGGATGTGCATTATTTTAGGGACATGTTTATTTGCTATAAAAGAGGAAAAAGAATGCAGGCAATCTATAGGCAGCTTTATGGGTTTTAACAGTTGATATGCTCTTTCATGTAGGCTATTGAGATAGAATGAAGTCTGTTTCAATTTGGAGTATGTAGATGTATTCTTGTACTTCTTTTCATTATTGATTTTTTGTTTTAAATTTTCTTTTGGGTACAGGTTGGAGCTTGAAAATGAATTGTTGCTGTTGATTGTAAGGATATATTTTGAGCTCCCTTGATTTGAGGAAAACCTGCACCCGTGATTGTAGCAGTGTTGAGTGCTAAGTTTGGTACTTTCGTTTGGTTGTAGTAGACACCAATTCTAATGCTACAGTCTGATCGATTTACTCTTTTCTCAAGTCATTTCACTTTTTTAGGATCTTCCATGATGTAAATGAAAGATATGTGCAAGTTATGTTTTGGTCTAGTCGGCATTTCTCTATCATAAAGTATCATTGATTCAAAGATTTGGCTTGATTCGGTTCCTACACTAATTGGACTCATTTTTAATTAAATCGAGAGGTAAATTATGAAAATAAGGTTTGAATTTTTAAGTTGATAATAAATTATTTTTTTAATTAATTAGTTGATATTCTAACACTCATTTTGGTGTAGGCTCCCACAAATATTCATTGAATCTTTAATTAAAATGATATGTGAATGATAGAAAGAATGCTCGAATTTAGCACTTTTGTTCTAATATAAGATTAAATCATCACTTATCTTAAAAGCTAAAAGTGATAGAAGTGATAAATTTAATTATTTAATTTATATTTTAACATACACAAGCAAAACCCAATTCGAAAAATAATTTTTGTTAAATTTAGAGTTGCATACTTCTTAGAATATTTCATGTTGTCACTTTCTTGATTATTGGAAGGGTTAGGCCTTGGAAAGTATATTGGCAAGAATAATGCTAGAAGTCCCTCTTATATTCCTATAACAATGATGTGACTTTTAAAATTACTATTAAGTTTGTGGTTAATCGTTATTGAATTTTGATCAAATTGTAATTTTAAAAGCCACCTCATTTTTAAGGGATACAAAAGGGACACAAGAGAGATCTATAGAATTACTCTAGCACATGACAGATTAATTTGAGCCGACTGCACTTGAGAGTAACAGTTCCATTTGCATAGGCCGGGGCGATATAATCTTCAAACATAAATTAACCTCTCAATTTTATTTATTTTTCTTTTCTTTTGATCTATTTTCTACTAAATTTAAATGTAGATAAGATTGCCCTCTTTCAATTTCAGAAGTTAAATTAACACCCCTTTCGTTTTTGTTAAATCAAGCTATGTCGTCATTTGGATGATATTACAAGTCAAATTGCTTCTTATGTGCGAATTAAGGTCGATAGTCGCCCAGGTGTGTGGAATTTACCTGTGCGTCACCACGGTATCACATTTAATTCTTGTTATCCAACAAAAAAAAAATGGTGGATAGAGTCTCTTTCTGTAACTACATGCAAATATTTGATCGATATCATTCAAATGCTAAAAGAGTGGGATGGAATTAGATGAACATAACGTTCAAATTTTTGGAATATAAAAAAGAATTAAGTGAAAATAAAAAAAAACTCTGTATATAGCATGGCACAAACCCTAATTAATTTCAAGCATGACCAATTAACCAATTAATCGACCGACATGTAACCAACTTAATCGAAACAGTCAAAAAATTGTTTCTGTCGGTATGAAATGAAGTCGATTGGTAAGAAAAGGACATGCATAGATATGGAACTTAAGAAGTTGCAGAAATAATAAGAAGCGTCACATATGAGCAAAGGAACAAAAGTTCTTTGAAGGACGATCGACTACCGGATTATGTACAACAAAATCCTCAAATTTGTTTCTTTCACTAGTGGTCTCAGTCTAATCTTTTCTGTCGTGCAGGTTTACAAGTTCCTTTGTTTCCACTGCATGTATGTACATGTGTACCTTCATGCATGTACGTAATCCAGTGTTTGGACAGCTTCAAAATTTACTGTTTAGGACACCCTTTTCGTAATCTATGGGCAAATAAGCTATTGAACTCGGCTAATTATTTGGCCCCATTTCCATTTTTTTTTTTTCTGTGGTTTTCTTGGCACACTATGTTAACACAAAAAGGTACCATCTGTACACATCTCAACACCATATAAGTCTCAAAGTTCGATCTTAACTTTAACATTAAACACTAATGGTGGAAATTAACCTGTAGGGACCGCACAACTGTGATGTTCTTAAAACAAGGTTTTTTTTTTTTGTTTTCATGTTGCTGAAACCTGTAGGAACTGCACAACTGTGACAATAAAATGGTGTAGTTGAGCACTTGACAGTAACGCAATAAGAGAATGTAGTTGTGCGTCTCCATCACCATGATTATACAAATAATAATAATAATAGTAATAAAATAATAATAAAAAGTGGTTGAGAGAGAAGGTAAAATTTTAAAAAGCTAGGTGGGATTCACATCAGGCCTCAGTTATTACTAAGAAAGTTTTGGAAGACTCATCTAAACAAATTTGGGTAAGCAATAACTGATAGAAACCGCCATTTAAGAATCAATCACAGGGGCTTTAGTACTTAAAAAGATATGTTGGGACGTAGAGAGGATTAAGATGAAATGAACGATTGCTTCCAAATGGTTGTGTCGGCCAATGCACTTTTTCCGTGCCGTGTTTCTGACTACAAAATAAGATTATTTTTAGATTGCGTTAGAAAATTTAAAAAGTATTTTTTTTATTTTAAAATTATGTTAAATAAAAGGTTGATATGTTTGCTAAAAAATTAGAAGTACTTTTTTAAACTTTTTTATACTAAAAATGGCTAGAATGTACTTTTTTTTTTTTAAAAAAAAAAAAGACTTAAAAATAACATTTTGTTTTTTTTAAAAAACTCTATTTCTAAACACATTTCCAAATGTGCTTTAAGTACTCTACTAGAACACTTGGAATGACTTCATTTGAGCCTTTACTTTTCCAAAACTTAAAGTAGTGGGTTAGTCTGAGATTATTTTTAGGCCGTGCCGTGCTTCTGACTACAAAATAAGATTATTTTTTAGACTGCATTAAAAATTAACAAATATTTTTAATATTTAAAATTGTGCTAAATAAAAAGTTGGTATATTTGATAAAAAATTTAAAAGTATTTCTTTAATTTTTTTACCCTTTTTACTTATAAAAAAAAAAAAAAAAAAAAAAAAAAAAAAAAAAAAATTTTTTTAAAAAATTATATTTCTAAACGCATTCCAAACGTGCTTTAAGTGCTTTACTAAAACACTTGGAATGACTTCACTTGAGCCTTTAAGTTTCCAAAACTTAAAGTAGTGGGTTAGCCTGATTGCTTCTGACTACAAAATAAGATTATTTTTTGAGATTGTGTTACAAATTTAAAAATGATTTTAGTATTTAAAATTATGCTAAATAAAAGTTGGTATATTTGATAAAAAATTTAAAAGTACTCTCTAATTTTTTTTACCCCTGTTTACTTAAAAAAATAAATAAATTTCTAAACGCATTTCCAAATGTGCTTTACTAAAAACACTTGGAATGACTTCATTTGAGCCTTTACGTTTCCAAAACTTAAAGTAGTAGGTTAGCCTGATTGCTTCTGATTACAAAAAAAGATTATTTTTGAAATTGCGTTACAAAATTTAAAAGTATTTTAATATTTAAATTATGCCTAAATAAAAAGTTGGTATATTTGATAAAAAATTTTAAAAGTACTTCTTTAATTTTTTTACATTTATACTTTTAAAAAAAAAATTAAAAAAATTATATTTCTAAACGCATTTCCAAACGTGCTTTAAGTGCTCTACTAAAACACTTGGAATGACTTCATTTGAGCCTTTACGTTTCCAAAACTTAAAGTAGTGGGTTAGCCCGATGGCTTCTGACTACAAAATAAGATTATTTTTGAGATTGCGTTACAAAATTTAAAAAGTATTTTTAGTATTTAAAATTATGCTAAATAAAAAGTTGGTATATTTGATAAAAAATTTTAAAAGTACTTCGCCAATTTTTTTTACCCTTTTTACTTTAAAAAAAAAAAAACAAAAACTTTTTTTAAAAAAAAATTATATTTCTAAACACATTTCCAAACGTGCTTTAAGTGCTCTATTAAAACATTTGGAATAACTTCATTTGAGCCTTTATGTTTCCAAAATTTAAAGTAGTGGGTTAACCCGATTGCTTCCAATTGGTTGGTTGTCTTGGCCTGTTGCGAACTGCTTGGGCTTGGTGTTTGTTGGTTTTGGTATTTGGGCTTCAAAATTAAAGACCCTTCTCAATTTCGGATTAGGATTATGTGTGGTAAAAGAAAAAACTAGCATATGTGTTGTATTTTTTTTTAACGACTCATATTTAATTTTAATTTTAATTTTTTTAAAAAAAAATGAGAAAGAGGGAGAGAGTGTGAAGTTAAATTTGGATAATTGATGCTATAGTTTTTTAACGGCACTTAGCCAAATTCCTCAATTTCAATCAAAGACACCAATTTGTGTTCACGCAATGAATCGTTTCAAAGTATGTGTATAAGGCTAAATAGGTCAATACAAATCCAACTCATTTAATTAAATAAGTCAAATTTATCAACTTTAACTTGCTAATTTTATGTTTAATTTGTATCGAGTTTGCGAGTCGTATAAAAAATTATCAGCTCTTATATCAGTTATTAAATTTAAGTCATGTCGAGATATAGACTCGAGCTACACGTCCGTCTAAGATGGACGTGTAGCGTCCGTTTCCTCAACAATTTTTTTTTCTTTGTTAGAAAATCTTCACGTCCGACACTATCATGAGATATAGGTATAGAACTAAATAGATCAACTCTAATTTGACACTTTTAATTGAACGATTAAGATTTGTAGACCCTAACTCGATAATTTCTTTTTAGGTTTATATTAAATTTGCGAGTAACGTAAAAAATTGTCAATCTAATTCTTATTGACCAGATATGTGAAAGCAAATCCAAAATTGCGGCAAGCCCCCCAAGTTTAAAAGTTGTTCCCTTTAAGTGATTGCCTTAAACTCGGATTTTATTTTGGTTTCTTAACATTCTGTGTGGAAGGGATTTTTTTGGGGCAAATCTACCGAAGGGATATTAACAAGTGACAAATCTCGGACCAGCAAATGAACGCACCATTGCTTTGAATCCCGATACAAAATTTTGTGAGGGATATAAACAAGTTACGATTTTTGTGGGAAAAGTTGCTAAAATTTTTGCTTGAGGAGCACCAGAGCAGACTGCTTTGACCGGCTTTTACAGTCCAAAACCAACAACCTTGGGGAAGGGTCCTGGAAAATCATATCCATCGATCACACTTTTTCCTGCTGGTATGGTATGGTATGCCTCATTTCTCGGTTGATTTGAGCAGCATTGCTTTCTTTTCTAATGGGTTATGTTTTCAAGATTCTTTTCATTATATATATATATTCTTTGTTATATATGGGTTATTACTTATTAGTTCAACATTCTCTTTGTTACACTGAAGTGCAATATTTGGTAACTAATGTGCTGATTGTTAATTCTAGTCTCCTCGTATCAGCATTTTTCCATCGCATTTTCATTGACTTGTTTGATAAGGGTTCTTTGGTATGAAATCCCTCTCCTCCTCCTCCCCACCCCCCCACCTAGCATTAATATACAAGTTATAGGTGCCTGAGGATCTTTGAAAGTTTCTAACTTCACTTTCTTTCTTTCTTTCTTTTTTTGATAAGCTGAGAATGAATTAAAATGAAATAATAATAATAACAGCACAGGAGCATATCCAATAAGATTGAAGACACCCTTGAGAGTGTAAGGACATAAAATCCCTTCATACTTTCGAAGAAATTACAACAAGCAATTACTCAAACTTATACTACTCGCTCGAGAGAGTTTCCAACTATACATGTCTTTATTAAGGAGAAACTTATTTTTAGCACAAGTAGCCCAAAGAAGAAAAAGATGAGAAAGAAAGGAAAACATTGCTGTAAAACTCTAATAACAACCCAATAGAGAAGCAAAGTTTTAGATTGAGACACTATTGGGAATTCCCTTGCCAGTAATTCCACCTTCACTTGTGGGATAGAGCAAAGTATATGGCACCTTGACTGGCCCAACTCGGTTTTTCCATTTCTCGTCATTGTTCATTTTTATAATTCTATCCTCAATTCCGGCCAGCTTCTTTCCGAATCTCTCAAAGGCTTCCAATGGTTTTGCATCCAACGTCCATTCAGAAGTATCTCTTTGCCCGAGATACACCTCATCGGAAGAATGCCTTGACAAAATCTCAATGAGGGAGACACCAAGAAGTGTCTGGAGTTGGGCAGTAATTGTTTTCAAGAAAACCTTATCAGGGTCTGACTTGAGTTCATCATATTCAGGAGTGCCTTTTTCAGGCATGAACCGACGGCTCATTGTTGGGCGGTTTGGGAGGTAGCCTGCATAAGGGTACTGACCAAAATTGACGGCGGCATGGAGCGCAGAAGCAATCCATATGATGATAGTGCATGTTTCTACAAGCTCTTCACGCGTTTGCATTTTAGGCCACCAGGGCTCATCTTTCTTGTCACCATGACCCTCCTCTCTAAGTTCCTTCCACCAGGACTGCAGTTCGGAGTCATTTTGTACAATGTCATCACTCTTGTAATAGAAGGAGCAGTAGTCTTCAACCCATGTTTTGATTGCTGACCAGATTTCCAGCCCATCTACAGCATATGGATAGTCCTCAATCAGTAGGCGAAGACCATGTGGGGAGTTTGAATCCTTGACTGCGATTCCCCTAAATGCAGCAAAACGAGTAGCATGTCATTTGAGATATATAGATCACAACCATATTTATTTTATTTGTTTTAGTTTAGGACTTTGGGTCAATAACGGAACCAAATTTTGAAGCCCTAAAATTGGCCTCAACCCCTCTTTAACATTATGCCTAGTCTATCATTCAGCAGTTTTGAAGTACTTTAAAGTGTTAGTTTTTAGTTTCCCTGATGGATAAATTCACATTGCATTTTAGATTTAAAGTTATTTATAATGCCAAATATCTCATACGCCATGACTCTGTCATTTTGTTTTGGAGTGTAACATTTACCTCTTGATGAGATCTGCAGGAAGTGCTTGCTCAGGAAAAACCCAATTCTTATAAACTACTGATGACATCTCCATGGAATACTTTCCTGGAAAAACTGTCGCCTCCAGAACCCCACCAGCATTGATAAGGATCTGCCGAGCAAATGCATTTATATTCATAGTGTCACGGTAGTGAGGATACAGCAGTTTGTGAATTGGGTGAAGCACGCTCAGTTGTCTGTGTGTTGCTATCACAAATGGCTCAATCGCTGCATGGGTATTTAACCTGTGACCAGTACAAAAGTTATTCAAAAACCCATCATAAAATATGGACTGAATTTATTTTCTAAGCTTTCTTTGAGAGAGGTGTACCAATGGCTAATGAGTTGATGATAGCCAGAGTCATTTACAGCCACATAAGCTTTTGCCAGTTGCCAAATAGAACCTTCAACACCTTGTTCAGCTGGTGTGAACACTTTGCTAATGGCACCAAATTGATCTCCTTCAGGATGGGGCAAGCTTAATTCAATCACTAATGGCTTCAAAGTCCCGTCGCTGTTCAAGAAAAGGATCGTCCTGCTGGCATACGTCTTTGTGGAAGTTGAGTTTATTCGCCTCAGATACGGCATGATTGCATCATGGTGATCTAATATGAATAGCTTCTTCTTGTTGATTGCCTACAACCAAAGACATTTCAATCACCATGGTTCACGGTTATAAGAATAAAGCACTGTAATTGCAAAGCGACCGCAGAATATTACCTCATCTATGCTGAGCCCATCTATGTTATGTTCAATGTGTTCTTTGGTTATTGTACTGGCCTGATCACCATATACTTTAGGATCAAGCTTGCTTGCAGGTGGGAATTCCTGTATTAGTTCAGAGTTAATTATGACTACTGATGAAAAGCCATGATCCTGTATTTTGGCTGTTGAGAAGATGAAGGAATAGAAAAATAGAAGTTTAAAATTACTTCGAGACGACTAATGTTGACAGGGTTTACTCCAGCCAGCATCTCTCTTGCAAATTCTTCATCAGTCCTCCATGCAGACTTATCCTCTGCTCCAAATCATTGAAACACCATTATTAATTCCAAGAAAGTGGTATTGGAAGGCACATGTATCCTAAAGCTCTTGAATGATACCTTTAATCACTTGGGGCATTGGATACTTGAGGAGTCCTTCACCATCTGTTGGGAAAATTTCCTTGAGCATCTCCGCTGGGATGTCTTCTCTAATATTCTCAAGTAAGCCTTCAGGTAGCTTAACTCCTCCTTCATAGAGTTTTAGTATATCTTGAAAGCTGTCAAACTCACTCGGAGTGCTGTCAAATAGAGATTCCAGCTCAGGTTTAAGGAATTGAGCTACGGCTTTCAGTGCATAAGCAAGGAAGTCCGACATCTTCAAGTGACCAAAACGCTCATCTCTTGGGACATAAATGTTTAAGCTCATAAGAAGCTTCACTCTGCTCTCGGAGTTAGGATCTGTTAAGGTTATTTCATAAAAATCTTAATGACAACAATGATGATAGTCATAGACATAAATGTTTAAGCTCATAAAATGTCTAACCTTTCTCAGTTGGTGGTCGTCCTGTTCTTCCCCGACGAGGGTAAGGGTACTCACTGGATCCTCCCAGAACCGGACGGGCATATTTCGAGTTCTTATCTGGATTTCCCAAATCGTTGTAGTAAGCATAGTCATAGACCCTATCCCATTCCTGAAGCTCTCCTTTTCCATCTCCCCTCAAGTTCACAAGTTCTTCTTCTCTGTACTTCAGCAGTGGCCCCGGCGTTGCACTTGGAAGAAATGTCTGCAAAAATATGAATGCTTCAACATGTTAATTTAGATGCAGTTCAAATGATTCCCACACATTGCTCATGCCAACTTTGCTGTTACCTTGTTGGAGAAGAAAACGCGGTCCTTTTTGTATTGGTCTGCAGGATAAACCCACGAGTTGCAAACAAAGTGGATCCGACCTTGGCCTGGAACATCTTCGAGAGTAAGACTTTTGAGGTAGAATTCACTATGATGATTGTTTCTTATTAAGAATGCTCCTGGAATTGCTATATCCTCGTCCCAGTCAAAGGCAACCTTGAATGCAGACTCCCCCGCAATCAATGGGGTGATTGTGTTTATCCAGTTTTCCAAATATGCTGGATTTCCAAGTTTCCCTTGCAACCCATTTGCTACAAAAACACAACTACTTCAATAATTGCTTCTGTAGTGATTTACAAGCTAAATATCATTCATTTTGAATTTGCAAATATCATGAATTACTATGCTTAGCTTTAAGATTTGCAAAACCATTTAGCTGAGTTCAAGTTTGATGCGTTGAAGCTTTTCTAAATGTTCAAAAAATGGCATTTGGTGAGTGAACTTGGACTGTGTTAGAATATTGACCAAGTCATTGGGGTGAAATTTTAAAATTAGTAATGATTTAGATTTCAATTAGATTTAAATACTGATAATGGATTCAATTAACAAAAAGTAGTTCTGTTTTTTGAAGGAATAAGAAAATAAAAATAAAAAAATAAATAAAAGGAAAAGAAAAGAAGAAAATCCTGAATATTTGCTGCTTTAAAAAGTATAATCATGAGAGCTAAATAAACCCATTTGCTTGGTGTCTCATATTCTGGTCAGCTGGTAAACGGTTCACGGGTTCAAAATGATAGGGTCAGTTTTTGCCCGTCACCATCGCTTATCACATGCCTACTAGTATGGACAGCCAATCCCCATCAGGTTAGCTGAAACTGATAGCGATGAATGAAAAAAAAACCTATATTTTACAAGCTAGATCTCCTTTTGAACTAGATATCAACTTTATTGTGTTATAGTTGTCATCAGCATTAATAATAATATCTGATCTCTCTTACAGCCCCACCCATTAATGGACATCTCCATCATACCATGAAATCCATCCTCCATGGAACAATATTGGTGGTGAAATTTCGTGTCGAGACGCTTTGCACAGTATTTCAAAAATCTAGTCAAAATAAAGTCCTGATATTCCGGTTTTAAAAAAAAAATGGTGGTGAAATTAACATGATAGAGACCTTAAAATCACATAGAAGATATTTGATAGTAAAGCCCTGCCATCTTTATGACAGCGTTTCTTGCCTTTTAACTCATAAAACGTCTCAGATCTAGCTAATGGCAAGATAAAGACGGAATTTTTTTATTTTTTTTTTGGGTTTTTGGCCATGACACCAATAGGTTCAAATCCTACTGTTTAATTTGCATAATAACAAGTATAATAGTAAGCATTTATGACGTCAATGGTCACCAAATCAAAGGTCCAGATCCACTTGCATTTTGCATATGGGGCAACCCCATCTCACTTGTCGGCTTCCGATGATAAAGAAAGAAAGAGTAGGTGAGTCTAAAATTTCATGTAGTCAACAAAGTGATAAAGCCATTATCCTTTAAAAAATAAAAACGAAGTGATAAACAAACAGTACCCTTTGTCTTTTGACTCATCGTTGTGTACAGTGGCAGTGACCAGCCAAATTGGCGAGCGGAAAAAGTCTTCAGCACATTTTTCATTCCCATTTAAAAATGTTTGAATAAATTAAAATAATGTAAAATACATTGAATCAAATAAATAAATAAATAATTCACTAATTAAGACCAGCCGCCTGGGAGACGAGAATTGACTCCGAAACCTTTGATCAAAGTGAAACACTTACCAAAAAAAAAAAAAAAGTGAAACGACGGCCATTATTATTGTGGGCTCTATTCTCTATGGCAGGCGACAACGGTGGTGCAAATTTGATCTCAATTTTTCGTGCTACTTAAAGAAGGAAAAAAGGTATTCACAAAAAAAAAAAAAAAAAAAAGGAAAAAGGAAAAAACGAAGAAAATAAAGATGACGTATAATTTTTTTTTTTTTTATCCATATCATCTTGGATAAAAAAAAGAAAGAAAGACAGTGATATGATCTGTAACTAATGAGGATTCACGGGAAATAATTGTTTAAATTGTTAGTAATTTGAGTATTAATGCAAGAAATAGTCTATACAAAATTTATTTGCTAGAATAAGTGATTGGACAGTCCAAATTTTTTTTTTAGGTATGTAGATTCCATATGAGCCATCTCAAATTATTTGCTTGGAGTAAATAATTGTTGTGAATCTCATAATAGGATACTCTTTATTTTATAGTTATGATTTAAAGTTTGTGCATCTAATGGTGTATATGAAGTCAATGTTAACACATTTCTTTTTAATTATTTTTTAAATTAAATAATGTAGAATTATATATACGATTAAATACACTAACTTTAAATCTTAAAATGAAGGGACCGAGATCCTCTTCATTTCAAATATGAGGGTAAAATTGTAATTTAAATTTTTTTGGGACAATTCTGCTTAACCAACTCCTCTCTATTTTAAATGCACTAACTTTAATTCTTAAAATAAAGGAACTAAGATTCTCTATAATTTAAACGAAATAGAGAAGAGCCAATTAGGCAAAATGGGAAAACAAAATTGTAATTCAACTTTGTTTGTTTTTAACAATTTTGTCGTCTTATTTTACTTGACCGGCTCTTTCCATTGCGAAATGGAGAGGATTTTTTGCAAAATGAAGAAGATATTTGCCCGTGGATCAATCTTAACCAATGATCAACTCACCAAGGACTGTCAATTTATAACCGCTGTTAATGATGACGAAGGCATGCATGGCCCCGAAAGGGAAATATTTGTTGACTTCTGGGTTAATTTCTTGGTGTTTTCGTGGGCAACAAGAAGAAGAAAAAGAACACAAAGAAAAATATCCCACCCCTAACTTTTTCATTAAGGTTGTGAATAGGCTCTCAATTACGATCGATTATCATGCCCAGGAATGGCCTAAAGGCCGGCAAGCAATTCAAAAGGAGCTAGCATCGTTTCGGTTTTTTCAGATCCTTAATTTACTTTAATAATAATAATAATGTAAGAATAAGTAATAATTAGCAACATGCAGCATAAAAAAAAAAAAAAAATCGAATATTTATTAGTAGGTTAATTAAAATGAAAATAATCTTATACAAAAACAAAGAGCTATATATAAAAGATCGAAGAAGGAGCAGTAATTACCAGCTGGGTCAGCATGAACAGCACTAATGAGTTGCAAAGAAACCCTTTTGCCTAACAACTCATGGAAACCATCAAGAACCGATGCATTAAAGTCGTTGAAGTCCAAAACGTTCTTTCTCATCAACACCACCGTCCCTTCAATCTTCGCCGTCGTCTTTTTCTTCCCATCGTCATCGTCACCGGTGATCGCCTTGATGATGTTATGAAGCATCTCTCTCTTACCCTTAAGCACCAAGCAAAACAAAGAACACGATAAAGACGTTTTTGAGGGAAAAAGTTAATTTGTCTGGTTTGGAAAAATAAAGGACGGGTTTGTGATATTTATATAGGGAAAAGAAAGAGCAATGTCTGTAGCATTTCCAATGAAGCTTCACTTGTTTCACATGGCCGGCCACGTTCCCTTTCTTTTCTTTTTTTCCACATGGAAAGACTTTGTTTGGTGCCTCCTGATGCCCCATTTTGAACGTTTTTTTAACATTATCTTAAATTTCTTGTCCTCTTTTGTGGATAACTCATAAATCTACTCCTCTCAAGGGCGTACAGTACGCCGTACGTCCAGGGGCGGACCTGCTTGAAGCATTGGGGGGACGAATATCCCCCCAAAAGCTTTAAACTTTTGCCCTACATATATGTTTTTTTAAAATTTGTCCCTCAAAAAAAAAAAAAAGAGACCAAGTTAAGTTCTTTTTTTGTACATGTCTATGCAAAGTAGAAAATTTGTGAATTTGAAATAAAAGTTTTTTTTGATTTATTTTGAGATGATTTTATAGACGTGTAACTTTTGTATTTAGTAATAATTTATGATTTAATATGAAATTAAATTTAAGACTTTTTTACTTTTATATTACATAAATACGCACAAAAAAAAGAAAAAATATATAAAAAGAGATTATATGTATTTTTGTGCTTATCTATTTATATAAGTTCGTCCTCACACTACAAATTCTGATTTCGCCCTTGCGTACGTCACAATCCCGTGGAATTATTATTTAGGTTATACAATAATATCATAATTAATATACTTACTTTTGAAATAGGAAAAATATCTTTGGAATTAGGGTTGTAAATTAAGCTAAAAATAAAAAAGTACTTGGGTTTTTTTTTTTTTGTTGGTTTGCTTATAATTAATATTCTTCTTCAATAACTTTATGTTACTTTATAAATTAATGATTACATTTCTTTGTGAATTCTCTGACACGCTCTTTTTGAAGTGGGAGCTGTTTATTCTTGTCTATCATCATTTTAGAATCTCTCTCACTTTCTTTTCTTTTAAAAAATGTGCACCGCGTTGTGTGGGGTTTGTTCAGACAATTGATGTCCGGAGGCCTAGCAGCCTCATTTTATGCCCGTTTATTTCATGGTAAAATAATTTTAAAAAAAATATTTTTTTGTATTTTTTGATGTTTAATGTGATAAAAAATAATAGTTAACCGAAAATATTTTTTGTTTGACTGAAAGAGTTTTTTTAATTTCCATAAAATAATTTTAATTTTTTAAAACCGTAAACCATTTTTTGAGTTTGAACTTCTCATTCTCAAATCGCC
>FXXK01001828.1:124504-158706 GCA_900184695.1 Betula pendula | reverse complement strand
TTTTTTTTTTTACTGAAAGCAAGCCTTCGTTAATTAGGATTACAAAAAATCTTTACGATTTCAGTTTTCGATTTGGATAAATTATGTATAGTTGACAGTTACTTGTAAAAATTGGTTCCATACAACACAAAATCTCAATCTTAAAATGTTCTTAAAACTTGAGAGATTCTGGTCAATATTACTTCAACTGTATAGTGTTTCGAATACAATTAAAATAATACTTTACTCCTCTACACTACCAAGCCATTTGCAAGTTAAATAGTACTTTACTTTCTCTTAAATATAAGCTCTTGCAATGTTCCCTCGCAATTTTCATTGTTTTACATGTTTTTTCCCCATTACCATTGGAGTTGCAATTTTTCCTTTATGCAAAAAAATGCCAAAATCATGGTACAAAATTAGAAAAATTGAAACGAAAAAATTCTTTCTAAATTCTTGCTTTTCTGTTTTTATTCTAATTTTGTCTTTTTCTTTTTTTTTTCTATTTTGTTCAAGGTAATTTTGTCTCTTTTTTTTTTTTTTTTGGGGCAAAAGTAGCTTGAACCCTTTTAATTTTTTGGTAGTTTTGGGACGTTGAACAATAGTAGGGGGAGGAATTTCAAAAGGCTTGATTTGGTAATGCGTCAACTAAGGTAAATTGTTTTTATACTCTAAAATTGTTAAATCAGCTTTTACCTATTAAAGTTAAACATAAAAAAATTTTTTTATATACTTTAACACTATGTGTCTTACTTTGTGGTATATTATATCTCAAGTCGTGAAATAATTGAAATTGTAATTAATATGGAGTTTGAATCAGACCTAACTTTACAATTAAAGTAAAAAAAAAAAGCCGTTAATCCGTAATTGGAATTCGAATGATAATTTTAATAATGTTATCGCATTTACTTTTGACTATGCTATTTGGTAACTATTAGTACCAGCTGTATGCAATTGGGTTAACGGCAGTAATCAGCGTTAGATCAAAAGGACTTGTACAAAAGAACGTCAATCTTGATTTCATGTTTAGTCTTTCGTTGATATGCAATGTATTGCGCTTATTAGAATTCATTTTCTTTCTTTAACATAACGGTATACCTATTTTCAGCTTTTACCATGTGCATAGTAGTGAAAAATTATGAGGGCGGTGTGGACATGGCCCCTTACCCCCATAGCAATTTTTTATTTTTAATGCTTTTTTGTTATGTATTGTTAATCTATTTTTGATATTTCTTTTGCCAACAAATTTTTTGTTTGTCTGGATTCCTAATTTAACGCTTTATATTCTTCTCTGCATAAATTAGAGTCACATCATAACCATAAAAAATTTACACTTTTCAATACATATCTAACACGTGGTAATTTTAAAAATTTTAAATTATACTTCTAATTTTCTTACATTGTTAATATATATGGCTTTCTGTTTGATACCTCACAACCTCCGTTTTGCTTTGTTTGGTAACGTTTGGTTCAAGCGTAATTTGGTTGTGCAATTAGGCATGTCGCAGCCCAAAAAAGGCCCCAACCAGTTTATATTAATTCCATCTGTTTCTATTTTTCCCTAGTTTTTTGTTTTGGGGAAAGGACTCATGTTCGTTAATCCCTTTAGTGCTATCCCGATAACTTCCGACCTTGGATATGAAGACCAATGCAAAGCGGTTTATTATTTTGTGTTTTGAATTTGTTTGTTATATTTTTTTTAAGAAATATAAATAATAAAGCAAAGAAGCAAATTTTTAAACAAGACGAGTATATTAAAATTTTTTTATTTTATAATATGTAAAATTTAGTTACAGTCTCAAGCAATCTTAACAGTATTGTATATAATTAATAACTAAAGGATTGGACGTCATGTAATATCGTAGATATTATAAGATAAATCTGATAATACATTACTTTAAAAATACACCCACATATGTCTGTGCGGCAAGCGATAGTCGGCTGGAAAAAAAATATGCGTTTTTGTTTTTGCCCAAAATAAATGACCGAAAGTTAATGATATGACAGTGAGGATAAGATCCTTAAATTTAATTCATAAAGATGTGCATTTAAGGTTAAATTTTATTTTTGTTTTTGAATATCGTATATAATATTATATTAATTAAAAATTTTATATATACACATTTATTTTTGACATCATATAATATTTAATTATGTGAAATATAAATCTTGACGTAATCAATGTCATGGTAATTTTGATAGGATACATAGTATTACCGTGTTTCATTTGGGGCTCCTCTATACATCGTTCTACGTGGCATTTTGTTGGTTGATGGTTGAACTTGTCCATCTGGCTTGTTCTGGCAACTGTGCGTGATGAAATATAAAATATGCATGGAGACTTTTAAGAAAGTATTTGGTATGATAGACTTTCACATTTTTATTATATAATTATTTTATATTTTATATTTAATTTTTTTTTGGTCTTTATATTTAATTATATTTTTTATTAATGGAAGCTTCGCTTTTGATTAGTTAACGGCATATGTTAAAAATTTAATGAAAAATAAACGAATGATCTATGATAATTAAAATCTTAAAACGTAGTCGCAATTTAAGACATTAAAGATATTTGATAAAGTCATCTCAAGAACCTTAAGGCTTTTTTTTTTTTATAAGTTTGCATGAGCCTTTTAAGAAGGTATTTGGATGAATAGACTTTCAATTTTTTCAAGTGACAAAATGGGTTGAGAAAATTATTTAACTTAGCATATTACATTGATAATATCCATAAATTATGTGAAAATACATGTAAGAAGATATGCTCTTTATTAAATTTTAGGAAAAATATTATTTGTACTTTTCTCGAAGTTGACTGTTTTTTAAATACTGCCGTTAAATGTTAAAAATTGACAATGGTATCTCTCATCAGTTTATAGCTTTGCAATGTAACGCACTTGTTAGGGCAATTCTGTCTTTTTTGATGAAAATGCGCACATTGCCATAACGTTTTTGATAATTATTTTTTTTTTTTTTTACAGAAATATCTTACCGGATAGGAATATTGCCAAATCATGAACATTGGTAGAACTATATTTATCATTTTTAAACATTTGAAATAAGATTAAAACAGATGTACACTTTAATAGAGTTGCAATTATTGTTTTCCTGAATTTATTTAAAATGTCGAAAAATAAAATGCTGCTATTAATTTTGTTTGCCGTCTAGGGGGTATTTAGATTTGGGCAATATCAACCATGCTATCACAAGGTGTCGCATGTTCGAATGTGACTGCTGCAGGCATGCAAACGCTTGCCTTTTCTTTCTTTCTTTTTGCCTGTAACTATTGTCTTTGCTCTTTATGATTAGAAGGACGTTAGAGGCTACACTTTTTTTCATATTATCATATTTTATTAATGTCGCATTTTAATCAAGTTTATATTAATCGTTAGAAAAAGTTTCAACAATTGATTAGTACTATTACATTAAAAAATAATAAATATATTTTTAGTTTTTTTTAAAAAAGGAACCATTCAATTTCCCAATTATTGAGGAAAAACCCATTTGGACCCTCCTCCCCCCCCCAACCAGAAATATCCAGTACAGGGCAGGCGCTTCCAATCTATCAACTTAACTTTTGTAATTCTATAATTTTTGTTTTTAAATTGCAAGTGTCGCTACAATAATAAACGCGAGATTCAAACCGTAACCCTAGAAGAATTGATGGAACCTTCCATTTTTTTTTTATTTTTATTTTTGAGATGATGGAACCTTTATAGGTAATAGCTTAAAGATAAGTAACATTGTGTCAATTAAAAGTACACATTTGAAGACTTTAAAAGAAAAAGAAAAAGAAAGTACGACGTGTAACGACAAGTGCATCCCTATCCTCTTGAGTCTGGCTAGGCGGTCCGTTTTACGAAAAAATCAAAATTCTCAAAAATCAAATAAAATTATATTTTTATTAAGAAAATAGCTTAAACTTATCAAATTCTGATTTTATTTTTTTCTGAAGGTTATGAAATGTAGATGACTAGCTCTGACCTTTTTTTGGTGAAAAATATTTTTTTCTATTTTTATAAATTATTTTTTATAAAATGTATTTGTTTTTTTTTCAATAGAAGGACGCTGGGCTCGTCAAGCTCTTACTCCTTTCCTCTTACCCAATGGAAGTGAGCTGTCCATCTTTGAGAGTTGACCATCTTTGTGACTGAATTACACACATTTGATGGAACTCATTTACTTTACATTTTAAAAAGTATTTTATCTTTTTTTTTAAGTTTTTACCCTTTTAAGTAATTTCCTTTAGTCTAATCCTTAAAAATAGATATTCTAGTTTCAATTTGAGCTAAGTGGTTTTTTGTTGCGTTCTCGGTTGTCGCTTCAGCATTTATGTAGCCTTTTGGAATCTTTCTTCATATTCTTATACTCCATTTCCTTTTTATCTTTTCGCAATGTGGTTGATAACTAATTTCGTGTCCACTTCTTATTGCTTTTGCTACCCACTTTATTTTTATATATTATATCGTATTAGGGTGTTTAGGTCTTCGTTTTTAGATTCATTTAAGCTTACCTATATTATTATTCTTCTGAATAATTAACATTTAGAATCAATTTTGCTTTTGATTAATGAGTGTTTCATGATAGGTTTTTCATATGAGAGGATTAATACTATTTCACTCCCTTTTCTAGCCATTTCACATATATTCAATTGTATTTATAGGTACCCTTTGTGTGCAATAACAAGAATTGAACATATTATCTTTGGTTTTGCATTAAATCATACCTCATTACTACATATCTTTGCTTTTCTGTTTTTTATTTCTAAATTTTGTCTTTTTCATTTTTTTTTTCTAAATTTTGTATCAAGAGTAATTTTATCTTCTTTTTTTTTTCTCGCAAAAGGTAAACCTTGCAACCCTAATGGTAGTTTTGGGGACATTAAACAAATTGAAAGTTCCGTCGAAGAGGAGGGAGGACATTGAAAATTGCTTGATTTGGTAAAGGCCGTCAACTAAGGTAAAATTGTTTTTATATACTCTAAAATGCTGTTAAATCACTATTTATCTATAAAGTTTAAACTAATAAAAAAATATTTTATTTAATTATATAATTAATATTTTAACACTCTCATAGCATGTGGTCTTTAACTTTTGCTTAATAATTATATCCCAAGATGTGAAATAATTGAAATTGTAAGTATATTATGGATGTTTGAAATCAAGACCTAACTTTAACAAATTTAAAGTTTTTTTTTTAAAAAAGGGGCAATTAAAATCCGTAATTGAATTACGAATGAATTTAATCATTTAATTAATATTATCATCAATATTTGCTTTTAGAATAATGATATTTGGTAGACTATTATACTACTGTTATGCAATTGGGTTAACGTGACAGTTAAAATCAGCATTTAGATAAAAAAAAACATGTAAAAACGAAAAGTCAATAGTTGATTTTCACTGTCACATCATTCCAATTGTATGACAATCATATTGCAGTTTACTAAATAGTATTTCTCTTATTTTTAAGTAACGGTACAACTCTTTGACAGTTTTTAACTCATGTAGCATAAGTAGTGACAAAATTAGAGGAGGGCTGGTGTGGACCATGGCCCCCCCTCCAGCCCCCCATTAGCAATTTTTTATTTTTTAAATTGCCTTTTTTATTTTTCTAAATTTGTTAATAAAAGCATATTTTAGGTTATATTTTTATTTTGGCCATCCATTTTTTTTTTTATGTAGTCTGGATCCCTAAACTTAACTTTATAATTTCGTTCATAAGCATAAAATTAGAGTCACATCATCAACCACTAAAAAAATTTAACACTTTTCAATCACATACTAACACGTGTATATCATTAATAAAAAAATTTATTAAAAGGTATACTTCTAGCATTTTTCTTTACATTGTTAAATATATTGATAGGCATTTTCTTTTTGAATACCTCACAACCTCTCGTTTTGCATTTGTTGATAACGTTTGGTTCAAAGCCGTAAATTTGGTTGTGCAATTAGGCATGTCGGCAGGCCCCCAAGGGCCCCAACCCCAGTTTTTTAAATTAAATTCTATCTGTTTCTTATTTTTCCCTAGTTTTTTTGTTTTGGTGAAAGGGATATGTTACTTAATTCCATTTTAAGTGAAGCATCGATCGCTAATTTCTTGGATTTGGCTTATTTGCGGTAGAGAAAAATCCTAGTAGCTTCAGAGAGAAAAACCAAAAACAGCGATGGCTGGGGGAGGAGGGATCTCTTTCCTATTTCCTCCTCCCCCTCGTCTTTCTCACGTGATGAGCACAGCAGATTTTGCCGACGTCCTCTCCACCATCAATGGCCAGATTCTACCTTCTCCGTTATTCATGGCCCCAGATCTGCTCTTTAGAAGTTTTGGTTTTAGTTTCTCAAAACCAGATCTGAAACTTTTAGAGAGTTTTTCCCCTCTTGCGCCCCTCCACCGTGTTCCGGGGCTCCTACGCTTCTTTCTCCCACGTCGGCCAGCTTCCCTCCGCTTCTGGTTGGTAAATCTGCTTGGTGCTGCTTGTTTTTTTGTTGTTTTAATTTTATTTTTGTTATTGCTTATCCCTGTCCTTCAGGTTGAGGGAGGTAATGTTTTCCTAACTTTCGGGTTGAGGGAGTTTTAATAATGTTGATGTAAATTGGACTGCCTATGTCTTCAAATTTGTCTGCTTGTTGCAGATCTGATCTATAACCGGAGTTGTACATAGGTATGTGGAATATTAGTCATAGATATTTGCTTGTATTTGTCTATGACTTGTAAGTTCATAGCCTTGGTCTATGGTTATCGAAACTTGTGGCTTATTGCCTTAACTTTTAATTGTAAGAGCTTTTGCTCAAGAATTGTTATCAATAATTCCATTTTAAGTGCTAATCCCGAGATAATCATTCCGACTTGATACGAAGCAACAAATGAAAGGAGTTTTAATTATTTTGTGTTTTGAATTGTTTGTTAATATTTTTATTTTAAAAATATAAAATAATAAAGCAAAAGAAAAAAATTTTAACAAATCGAGTAATGCTAAAAAATTATATTTTTATTTTATAACTATGCCACAAATATTAACGTTACAGTCTCAATCAATCCTTAAATCACTTATTGTTTAAAAATAATAATAATATAAAGGCTAATTGAAACCGTCATGTCAATATCGTAAGATAATTATAAGATAAAAATTTGATATATAACATTACTTTTAACAAATACACCCAAATGTTCTGTGCGGCAAGATCTAGATCGAGCTGGAAAAAAAAATGGTATTATTGTTTTTGTAAAATAATGACCAGAAAATGTTAATGACTATGAAGTGAGGATAAGGAATCCTTTAAATTTTAATTTCACTTGAAGATGTGTCATTTTAAGGTTAAAATTTTATTTTGTTTTATTGAATATAGTATATAATATTATATTAATTAAAAATTTTAAATAATATAACGACATATTTATTATGTGACATCATATAAATATTTAATTATGTGAAATAAAATCTTGACAAGTAAGATCAATGTATAGTAATTTTGATAGAGAATAAATAGTTTTACCATTTTCATTTTGGCTCCTCGAACACTCGTTCTAAAAGTAGCATATTTGTTTGGTTGATGGTTGAACTGTCCAATCTGACTTGTTCTGGAAAAACTGTGACGTTGATGGGAAATATAAAATATGCATGAGAACATTTTAAGAAAGTATTTGGATGATAGACTTTCACATTTTTAAAGGACAATTTTTTTTTTTTTGTCTTTATATTTATAATTTATATTTTTTATTAAATGAGACATGCCTCACCTTTTGATTAGGTATAACGTGACATATTGTTAAAAATTTAATGAAAAATAAACAGAATGATCTATTTAATAATAATTAAAATCTTAAAACGTAAGTCAGCAAAATTTAGACATTAAAGAATAATTTGATAAAAAGTCATATCTCAAGAACCTCTTAAGCATTTTTTTTCTTATAAATATGCATGAGAACCTTTTAAGAAAGTATTTGGATGATAGNGCTTTCAATTTTTTCAAGTGACAAAATGGGTTGAAGAAAATTATTCTAACTTAGCATATTAAATTGACAAATATCTATAAAATATGTGAAAATACATGTAAGAATGATATGCTCTATTAATTTTAGGAAAAAATATATTTAACTCTCTCGAAATTTGACTGTTTTTTAAATATTGCCTTAAATATTTAAAAATTGACAATGTACTCCCATCAAGTTTCTGAACTTTGCAATGTAACGCATCTGTTAGGCAATTCTGTCTTATTTGATGAAAAATGCCGCACATTGCCAATAACTTTTTTGATAAATTTTATTTTTTTTTTTACAGAAATATCTAACGGATAGGCAATATTGCAAAATTCATGAACTTGGTAAAATATATTATCAATTTTTAAACATTTGAAATAAGATTAAAAAATATGTCAAACTTCAAAGGAGTTGCATGTATTTTTTCCTTAATTTATTAAAAATGTACGTAAAAATTAAATGCTCTATTAATTTTGTTTGCCGCTAGGGGGTATTTAGACTTTGGGCAATATCAACATGCTTATCACAAAGGTTGTCCATGTTGAATGTGACTGCTGGCAGGACATGCACACGCTTGCCTTTCTTCTTCTTTTTTTCCTTAACATTTGTTTTGCTCTTTATGATTAGTAAAGGGCGACGTTAGAGGCTACACTTTTATTTTAATATTATCTTATTTTATTAATGTCGCATTGTTAATCAATGTTTTAGTATTAATCGTTAGAAAAAAGATTTAAAAATTGATTAGTACTATTACATTAACAAAATAAAATAAAAATATAGTTTTTAGTTTTTTTTAAAAAAGGAACAACATTCAATTTCTCAAATTATTGAGGAAAAACCCATTAGGACCTCCCGCCCCTCAACCAGAATATAACTGCAGTACAGGGCAGGGCCGCTTCCAATCATAATCAAATAACTTTTGTTAATTCTATAATTTTTGTTTTTAAATTGCAAGTGTCTGCTACAATAATAAAACGCGAATTCAACACGTAACCTAGAAGAATTGATGGAAACCTTTTATTTATTTATTTATTTTTTATTTTTTGAGATGATGGAAACCTTTATTAGATAATAGTTAAATATAGTAACATTGTCAATAAAAGTACACATTTGAAGACTTTAAAAAAGAAAAAAGAAAAGAAAAGTACACGTATGAAGAAAGTCCATCCCTATCCTCTTACCCCAATGGAAGATAGAGCTGTCCATCTTTGAGAGATTGACCATAATTTGTTGACTGAATTACAACATTTGATGGAGCTCATTTTAGCCTTTAAATTTGTTAAAAAAGTATTTTATGTCTTTTTTTTTTTTAAGTTTTACCCTTTTAAGTAAATTTCAATTTAGTCTAGCTAATCCCTTAAAAATGAAATTTCTAGTTCAATTCAAGCTAAAAGTGATTTTTTTTTTTTTTTGAGTAAGCTAAAAGTGATTTTTGTTGCTTCTCAGGTTGTCCTTCACAATTTAGTAAACCTTTTTGGATCTCTTTCCATATTTAAATCCATCTTCTTTTTATTCTACTTTTAGTAAATGTTGATTAAATAACTAAATCCATTCTATTCTATTTCTACCAACTTTTAATTTAAAATTATATATTTTAGGTGTTAGGTCTTTCTTTTTAAATCACTAAATACTATATTATTATTTCTCTAAGTTTATTTTTTTTTTAATTTATATAATAGTTTATTATATAATAATAATAATATATATTATTCAACCAACTTCTCTTATTTTATTATACCTAGAGTAATTATATAGATAAGTCTGGGCTGATTGAACAGTAAATCAGCCTAGGCTATCTGAGTTTTTTTTTTTAAAAAAAAAAAAAAATTTTGAAATTTGATGGTGGACCCATGAAAATACAAAGAAAAAGTCTGGGCTGATTTACTATTTAATCAGCACAGGCTTATGTATATCATCACTCTAAAGAGAGAGGTGCGACTCTGGTTGATCTCCCACAGTTAGATACGGGAACTACCTATTCAGGGCTGGTAGGACCCGCAACTCGGCACACATACTATAATTTTTATATAAACTTCAAATTAAATTTCAACCATTAAGAATAACTCAACGTACATGCTGTAATTTTTTACAACACCTAATCCAAATCTTAAAAGGATTTCTGAGTTCCGAGTCATGTAGGGATTAGATGGTACGTGATCACCATGTATCCTGATACATGATTATGTTTCATGATATACTTGTCTTGAGTAATAAGATGGAAATTACAATATCTTACGATTTGGCCTATTGTTATATCTTTATTTTCTGCTTTAATTGTGCCAACGTTTGCAAATGCTTAAATAAGTCCGGGTGATGCTTTAGATTTATGCATTACCAAGTTCAACGCTAAGGAATACTTGAAATTTAGAGCAATTAGCTCAGGGACCTGCCGATGCGAGCCTGCAACGAGAATATCTCTGATGTTTAAGTCAATTAAGTTAATTGTATTTAAGAATTTTTAATTTTTTTTAAGTAGAGAAGTCATGATCGCGTATCTAATAGAATTTTTTTTAGCAATGAATGGAGTGAGTGGCTTACCTTCCTTTTTGGCTTGTTATCTAATAGACCACCTTATTAGGAGGGAAGTCCTTACGTAGCTTTTTTTTTTTTTTTGTGTTTTTTTGAGTTCTTGAGATCAAGTCACCACTTCAATTTTTTTTCTTTTGTACTTTTTAGGAGTAACTTGGGTTGTTCAAGTAAAAATAAATCACATGCATGTCATATGTGAAATTTTTTGTCTATTTTAAAGCCAAACACATATTCTCGCACGCAGGGTGTAACTTGTAATTGTTGGTAGTTTGAGGGAGCTAAATCTCACTTTTTGAAATATAGTGGTCTAAATGCCAAATGGTTGATAATTCGGGTGCTAAGTGATAAAATGTTTGTTTATTTGTTTATATTTTTCTCCTTTTTGGCCGGTGAAATCCATTTATGAGGAATAGAAGAATTTAGGCTTCCTCCATCCTATAGCTTCTTGAGTGGGTCTCTATAGGCTTAAGGATGATTAACTGGGTCTCCATGAAGGCTTAGTCAGTTTTCATCCCATATATCTCCATCGTATATGCTCTGACCTTGATGAGAAGCTTCCTCCATTTCCATGAGATGAAAACTCACTTTTAAGCGAGTGCTCCTGAATAATTGGCATGAGGCGTTTGAAGGTGCTGACAACCTAGAGGATATGTTTGCCAATGTGGGAGTTTTGATTTTGATTTTTTGATTTTTGATTTTCTTGGGTTTAAGATGTTTGTTTGTCCTTATATTTTGTCTCTGTTTTGGCAGGTGAAGGCAAAGACCATCACTGAAATCCATTCGGAGGCAGAGAAGAATCTTACAATTGGGAGGTTCCTCGATCGGTCCCAATCTACTGCAATTGTCAAGCTGAAGAAAGGGCAAAAGGGTAATTGCACGGTGTAAAACAAAATACTCATAAGAGGTGACACGTGTGCTTTGTATGGTTAGAAAGATCATCCGAATAGACATTTTGACGGTCCATCGTGTGAAGTTTGACAGAAACGACGTCGTGTAAGAACCCAGACCTCCCCATCTACTGCATCAGATCGGCTTCTGCTTTTCTACTTCTTATTTCTCTCGAGTCGTTGAGTTGAGCCACTGCATCAGATCGGCTTCTGTTTTTCTTCCACTACATCAGGAAATGGGTACGACTGCTAAGCCTACAAACTCTCTTGCTTTTTTCTTCAATCATTATTCTCGTTTGAGGGTTTCTTTCCATGCTCCAAATTTTTTTCATTATTATTGTCGTAGTTTTTGTGCTACTTCTCCTAACACTACCAATAGTAGTAGAGATATTGTGGAAAGCCCCAATCAGTTCTTGAAATCTGTGAGAGATCGATGCAGATCTCGAAGCTTGAGGAATCTTGATGATGCCTTAGGCCTGTTTGATAGAATGCTTCACATGCGCCCTTTGCCTTCCCTCGCTGATTTTAATCAATTGCTGACTGCAATTGCAAGAATGAAGCATCACTCAACTGTGATTTCTCTCATTAAAGAAATGGAAAAGTCAGGAATTGCTCCCAATGTTTATATTCTGAGCGTTATGATTAATTGCTTTTGCCATTTGAACCGGGTGGATTTCGGCTTCTCTATCTTAGCAAGAATTTTGAAACTTGGTTTTCAACTGGACTGTATAATTCTTAGTACTCTTGTCAAGGGGTTATGTGTTCAGGGTAAAATTGTTGAAGCTGTGAAGTTGGTTAACAAAATGGAGAAGATAGGCTACAAACCTAATACAGTTACCTACGGAACGATAATGAACGGTTTGTGTAAAATAGGTGAGACCAATGTGGCTATTGGCTTGCTTCGGAAGATGGAAGAAAGAAATCTTGAACTTGATGTAGTGTTGTATAGCACAATCATTGATAGTTTATGTAAAGACAGATTGGTAACTGAGGCTTTGACTTTTTTCTCTGAAATGACAAATAGAGGGATTCAGCCAAACGTTTTCACTTATAGCTCTTTAATTCAGGGCTTATGCAATTTTAGCCGGTGGAAGGAGGCAACTAAACTATTGAATGAAATGGTGCAAAGGAAAATCATGCCAAATGTGCTTACATTCAGCATATTGGTGGATACACTTGGTAAAGAGGGGATGTTGAAAGAGGCAAAAGAAGTATTTGATGTGATGATTCAGAGAGGCATAAAGCCTAATGCAGTCACTTATAATTCTTTGATTGACGGTTATTGTTTGCAAAATAGAATGGATGAAGCTGTCAAAACATTTAATACGATGATCCGAAAGGGTTGTTTGCCTTCTATTGTTAGCTATAGCATATTGATTCATGGATATTGTAAGAATAGAAGAATTGATGAGGCAATGAGTCTCTTCCGTGAAATGTCTAACAACAGAATTTTTCCCGATGTTGTCACTTACACCACTCTTATTGGCGGGTTTTGCCGAGTTGGGAGGCTCAAGACTGCACTAGAGCTACTCCATGAGATGCTAGATTCTGGCCAACATCCAAATCTCCAAACTTATGCTATTTTGTTAGATGGCATGTGTAAAAATCAACACTTTCTAGATGCATTGGCATTGTTTCAAGAGATGGAAGACAAAAAGTTAGACCTTGATATTGTAATTTACAACATCTTGATTGACGGTATGTGTAATGCTGGGAAAGTTATGACTGCAAGAGAACTCTTTAATACTCTTCCTACCAAAGGTGTGCAAGCTAATATTTGGACTTACAATATATTGATCAAAGGACTTTTCAAAGAGGGACTACTAAATGAAGCGAGGGAGTTGCTTGATAAAATGGAAGAGAACTGTTATTCACCTGACCATGTCACATATAACACAATCATTCAGGGCTTCTTGCAACATAATCAGACATCATGGGTGGTGAAATATCTCCAGATGATGGTTGACAAGGGTTTCTCAGCAAATGCGACCACTGCGACCATTTTGATCGATTTGTTGTCTACTAATCAGGCAGATAAAACTCTACAAGATTTTTTTCAAAAGTCTGTATGAAAGCTTTCTATTCTTAGGCGTGCAGGACAAATTTGATATTCTAACCTTTACAGAGTTAATCTGTAGGATACAAACTTATTTGCTGCAAGTCATTAAGGTAATTTTTATCTCCAGGTCTTTTAGACTATTTTTTGTGTATTGCTATTCCTGTTTTGTTATCTTAAACTTTGTGTTGTAATTAAATTGTTTTCTTAATGGTTTATTTAAACATTTTGTTGATGCAAAGTTATTGTAGATTATTGTTCATTTGGAGTTTGGGGTTCTTGATGATTGTATGCTTATTGGCCACCAAGTTAAACTTTTAAGTGTTTCATCAATTAAATTAATTTTTCTTTTATGTGATAAGTATTCCATAATAGGGATATTATGATAAAACAAATGTATCACTGTTAAGCATACCCTTGAGTGTATGTGACTTTGGTTTGTTGTGATCAAACTACGTCATACAGCAGGTGTTTGGTTGGAGTTCTCTGCTATTCTGATTCTCTCTAAGGCTTACAAGTGGGTCGGCCTTTGGTGTGGACTTGAGATGTTTACTTTTTAATGTTGGGTTTGACTGAATTTACAGTGAAGATGTTTCATTACGGGGAAGATTAAACGAGAAAACTACTCATCACTTGCTTATTTATGGCCCCTTAATTTGAAGCTCATGATAGTAGATTCAACTGCTTTTTCAATAACAAAAACAACATGGATATGAGACTTGTTCATGCTCATTTATTTATCTATAGTATGATGCAAGTGCTCCGATCCTCACAGATGTAATGAGCAAGTAACCCTAATTTTGCTAAAATGGAAAACCCATTTAAAAAGAACGAAGTGCAGAAGCCAAAAAAACCCCTTGATAACGAGAGGGGGGAAAATGGGATCAAAGAGTAAATTCCTGCCATTTGTTTTGGCTCAAGATTTAGCTTCAAACCCCTTAACAAAACCTTATTTATCCAGTCAATTTGTGTTTCAGTATATTTCTACTTTCACAATAATTGTCAAATATTCGAGAGTGAGGTAGGAAATAGATGCTTTAACAACTTCAAAGTAGCATGTCAAGTTTGTGAAAAAGTAAAACAGAGCCATTCATACACAAATCTTCTAATATCAGGTTGGAGTTGGACCAGTTCCACTTTCTGCTTTCTTCACATGCTTGTATGCGTAAAGGATAGCATTAGCACTGATCTCACAACTGTTTGAATATTGGCTACATGTAAATCTCAATAGTTTTGCATATTTTTATGGGTGGTCATCAAAGCTTGAAAGCATGACCAATCCATATAAATAGGACAACGTAAGAATTAAAAGTCAAGATAATGTAAACATTCAACTCACTTGATGGGAAAGCATAACAAGGGGAATATACTTTGTGAAGCTAAAACTTCACTTCACCAACATTTATGGTCACAATATGATATGCTAAGCCGATGAAGAGGTCACTATAAAGTTGAACGTGCAATAGAATATCTAAATGCAGATGACCATCTCATCATCATTTCATAGCAACAACATAGATGGATTTCAAGTCTTTTCCACAATTCTAAGGAGCACGGTCCACAGCAAAAGATGCTACAAATTTATAAATTGAATGTCATTGGTAAAAATTGTGGAAATGACTGACTATCATCCAAAGCTGAACTCTCTTATGTAGCATCAAGTGGGATTACTGTCTGCGATTTCTGGAGGGCTGAAATGGAAACGTAAGAGATATAACATTTAAATGAGATTAAAGACATCCATACTAAGAAGCAGCAGAGAGAAAATTTCTTTTAGGCATGAGCTACTTTTACAAGCAAAACAAATGTACAAAAGTATAAAAAAAAACCCAAGATGTTATGCCTGACTTTTGACTTGTCCAGAATCGAAGATTCATAGTTTTTGCATAAGATAAAGGAAATGAAGAATCCAAAAACTAAAAACAATCACAAAAAAGTAGTCCATTGCTCATCAAAATTACCAGAGCTGACTAAGCAAACTAATCTAAGTCACTTGGCACTGGAGTCATATGGTTTAGACGTTATCAAAACAATATATATATATATATATATATATATAAGCCATGAACAGGGACCAAAACAAAGGGAAAAGATTAGCAAAGTTTTTACATAATGTTGTAAAATTTAAAATAATTTAACAAATTTTGTAAGAAAGTGTGCGCTTTGCCTAAAGAAGAATCATCAATACTGATACATGTTGAGCATCACATACCTCCACAAGGCACCCATTGTGAAGCCAACTATTCCATGCTTAAGCTGCAGAAGAGGAATATCCAAAAAAATAAGGTAAATTACCACCTATTATGCGCCCCACTCCAAAACCATGCTTTACAAAGGACAGAGACTACGTATAAATCATTTCACTTGTGACAATTTTTTCAAAACAAATTGACTTAAAAAAAAAATAAAACACATCAAAAGTAATTGAAATTGACCAAGAAAACAAGTTCCTGGCAAGTGAAAGCTTTGACTCCATACACTAAGTTTGTACGAAAACTGTGCATATTACAATTGAAGAGCCATAACATATTGTTTTGATTACAAAAAATCAAAGAAAGAAAAGAAAAGGAAAGAAAGAAAGAATACAAACAAAATCAGAAAGCAAGCTCAGAACAAGACAAGGTCTGCTAGGCAAAAGGGAAGCTCCCAGATAGGTTTAGGCTTTCACTGGACCAGACAAGACAAGTAATAGCATGGCTGTTGCCACCTATCAAGAAAAGGAATCATAGCCATACTTAAAAGTTTATAATTCAATGATCTATACGTTATCTTCCAAAAAAGTGCTGATCTTTTAATATGGGGGGAATAAATGGGTACAAACCATAGTTTTCCTTCCAGCCGCAATGCCCCATCTCATTGAGGAGATTACTATTGGCAAAAGGAGAGACACAGCCAAAGCATTCTGTGGAAAATCATATCTTATTGAGAAACAAGGCACGGCAGAATGTATAAGCAGACATGAGACACATAATGGCTTCTTATACCAAACTGAAGAATTCTATTAGAATTATTATTTTGACAGAGGGGAAGGCGGGGGCGTAAAAAAGAAAGGAGCGCCCTCTTTCCTGTTCTTGCTTGGTAGATTTATTTTTGTTTGACCATGTATGTCCAAAAATCTGTTTGTTCAGGTTTCAGGCTTGTGTGCTGCTACTTGCTTCTTGTTTCTATTTTGGATTAATACCAGTTATCAAAAGAGAATATGAAAAATGACATTTATACCAAATCAGCACATTACTACAAATGAGTCATATATAACCACCAATATGCAGCTAGGAAATGACAAGAAGACCTATTTATAACAACCAAATTTGAAAACCAAAAGGCAAACCAAAGAAGTCAGAAAAACTCAAATATTTAAACTAAATAGCCAATGCAGGGAAACAGAAATAATTGATGGAACATATACACACAGAAAATTGTTCATCACACAGAAAGTCAGCAAGTTAAAATTGGAATACGAATAAGTTTGTACTGACGTAAGAACTATATTAATTACCAATAAAAAACAAAGCTACAAAATTCCATATCCATCCCTCTACTTTTCTTTACAAGAGACAGTACCAAAAGCACCAGAGAGGCGTAGATTACAACATTAACAATAAAAGAACGCGAAAATTTTACTTGTTTAACTAAATTGACGAAGGCCCATTTTGCAATTTAGCCCCCACAAACCTCAATTGCAAGAGAATTGCTCAAGAAGTAGACCAAGCCCGTGAGCGCGGCGAACATGGAGCACTCCACCAATGCCAGTGTCTTTCGATAAACGGCGCCATTTGGAGACAAGTCTTCCAGCTCCGGTGAAGCTGTGGTGTAGCCTCCTTCATTGCCAGCAATCGGTGCTTCAGCTTTCGAAACCCTAAACAATTTGAAGGTGGGATTCGAGAGAGGGATTGGGAAAGAGAAGGGGTTGGGTTTGAGCAAAACTGTGGGTTTGTGACGGGTTGGAGAGCGGGGTAGAATAGGAAATTGAGGTGGGGTGAAAGAGAGGTGGAGAGCGGTAGTTTGGGAAATAGGGAAAGATGGAGGAGGTTGATGAAGCTTGAACGGAATCATGGGGATGAAACACCGGGAGGTCTCAGAAAATGTGTGTCACTGTAGCCTGTACGTATTGGTGAGCGGGAGAGGACTTCAGATAGAAAATTGTGTATGGGCCTGGGCTGGGCCTTTTTCTGATACCCAACACTAAACTCTGTAAGTTTTTAGTTATGGTATTTCATGGTTGATAATTCTTTTTTTTTAAGGTAAGGTGTTTTTTTTTTTTTTTTAGCTAAGGTTGATTATTCTTTTTGCTGAACCTTTTTATTTTTTTGTTTCTTTTGGGTATTACATAGATATTATTGCTTACCACCAAGCAAAATAAAAGAGAAATAGTAACTTCTTGATCATTATTTGATTGGAACCAACTTAACCAGTGAAAGAAAAAATATTTTAGTGCCCTTCAATACGTGTCAGCAAGTTATAAAATAATTGTAAGTCCATTTTTCAATGATAAATATGAAAGGTGCTAGTTAATTCATTACCAGATGGATTTACTCTATTCCAGGCTCCAAAACAAATTTCGTCCCTCAAGTTATGTCACTGCATTAGCAGTATTCTATGTTTAGAGAAATAAGAGGATTATCGCTTAGTTGTATATTCCAAGATCCACAATAGATTATAAAACAAATATATCTTACTTAGACAATTCAAACAAGCAAGATATGCATTGCCTATAAGTTGGGTTCAAACAAAATTCCATGGACCGGGGTTTCTTATAATTGCAGTGTAGTGTTAGATCATGTTTATTTTTATGTTGTGTTGTTGTATGCTTTTATTATTGTTATTTGTTTAGGAGTCTTATTGATAGGAATATCTCTCTATCTTGGTTGAAAATAAACTTATCTTATATTAGTAGTAGTAAAGTTAGAGTTTAGGTATAGAGGTCCACTTTATGTAGAATACTATCTTTTTTATTGTAATATGTCTTTAAATACAACAATATTTATCAATGAAAGAAATCAGTCAAGAAAATTATAAAATCTTGAGTTTGTAAGAGTTGAGAGCACCTCTAATTACTCATACGAGGTTCAGAATTCCTCAAAAATCTTACCAATTTATTTTTCTTTTCAAGTTTTCATCTCACGTTATTTGCAGGCAATTGAGAGAGATCTTTCATAGGCAATTGAGAGAGATCTTTCATAGTGTCTATGTGTTCAAGTAAGTCTCCATCCCAATTGGACAAATTTTTTTTTTTTTTTTTTTCTCTAAACGATCCCAATAGGACAAATTACAATCCGAGCAAACGGTTGTGATAATATGCCCTAAAAGCTTTCGGGGGCTATGGTGGATTTGATCTGAAGACTGAGAACTTAATTATTTTGGGATGAATTTAGAGCACCAACATTTTTGCTATTTGACTGGAAGGGGTCCCAGGGAAGTGCACGTCAGACAACAAACATGCCTATAAATCTGTGAGTAAGCTGTACTTAATGATGAACAAATGCCATCGTATTTGATGACCCAATGCCAATGTCATAGAATTGCATAACCTTATAATCCCGAAACATTTTGAACTTGTCAATTACTACAAAGCAACAAAATTATTAGTGAGCCCCTTCAAAAAAAAAAAAAATAATAATAATAATAATTATTAGTGAGCACAGACCGATGGAACACCATAATTGTCACCATTTTTAAATTTAGTAAATTAATGCATAACATTCCCTCTTAACTATTGTTTATGTCTCCCAATGATGCATACGGATTTTGCATGCGTGTTGCGTGCAACTTAGCCATGATGTCTCAAGGCAGACGTGTCTGAGGTGTCTCTGCCCGTTTTGTACCTTTTTTTTTTTCTTCCTCCCTCCCGAACTCTTATGTTTATTGTTCGTTGCTTGAATTTTCAATAAATAAAATATCAATTAAATAACCAGTCATTTTATATGATATCTAAATATTACTCAATTAAAATTTTAAATTTCACTTGTTGATTAAGGGTTTAAACCCACACCTTTTATTGCTAGCCTACGACATATATAGACTGTGCCTAGAGGAGATCATGCACTCAAACATCACCTATGAAGATCTTATTTTAACTAAAAATTATGTCACCTCTAAAATATTTGATGTGTTAGAAAAATATTGTAATTTTACCTTTAATAACTATATCAAACATATTGATAGAAAGGTATATAATAATATATAGGCATATTTTTAATCGAATTTAGTTTATATAATTCTTATTATATGAAAATTATATAAATATTTAATTAACATGTAAAAAATATATAATTTTTTAATAAAACTACTAAAAGAGCTTAGAGCATTAGCAGCAGCTTCCCTTAAGCTTTTCTTTAATGTAGGAAACAAAACCATTTTTTAGTTCCCTAGTTAAATGCACTCCACAGCAGCTTCCCTTCATCTTTCCTTACATGAATTAAATACTATTTAAATTAAATGCTAGAAGAAAGAGAGAGGAAAGAGAAATCATTTAAATATTGTTTTAAACAAATGGTAGAGGAGAGAGAAAGTTTTTTATATTTTAATAATGCTAAGAGAACCACTTTTGGTTCCCTAGATGAAGGGAACCAAAAGGTGTTTCTATAGTTTAGGGGACACTTAGGGAAGCTGCTATAGGGACTTTTTTGTGTTTTTTTAACAGTTTTTCCTACACTAGAGAAGGGAATAGAGTTTAAGAAAAGCTGCTGCTAATGCTCTTACATAACAATTTGATAGACCAGTCCTATTTTTGAGCTTTTGTGATGAGATTAATTGATTAGAGATTTTCCCCTCTCTCCCTCCCTCTCTCACACTCACACAGTACAGCTTATGAAATGCACAGTATTATGCCCCACCAATGGCATAACTTGTAGAAGGTAAAGACTGGGAAAGATCAGCAATCAAGTAAGACCACTCCGTTTAGTCCAATCATGGTAATGCCACGTAACATGGTGTAACGAAGATAGATGTGAGCAGCCACTCAGTAAAAGGTCCCACAAATTTAAAATGCAAAAGTCAGTGCGCAGAACTATAAGTCTAGGCTGTCTAGCTAGAACCAGTTTTATTAGTACACTACGGCACGTCAAAGCCCATCCGCTTTGGAACAACGTGACACGTGTCGTCAATCATCCCAGTCTGAGACTTTGAGGCCTGGATTAGGGATCCTAGGATAGAGCATGATCCATGCCTTAGGCTTAGGTTCTACGGAGCCCCTCTCCCACATGATTGTCCATGCAGCCTAGCAAATCAGAACCGCAATTTACTCCAAAAGCGTTCCTGAAAAGGACGCCACTGATCGTTTAGTCCGAAATGTGGGGCCGACGAGATAGATCTGTCGGTGGGACACGTGCTCTAGATCTACGGGGAAACGACATAGTTTAAGATTGTGTCTCACTAAATGATGATTTAGTGTAAAAGAAAGTGGACAAATTAAAATGTGCCCCTCACTTATGCCAGTCTGATGGGTTACTTTACTTTCATATCCCACTAATTCAAGAAAATCTGAGACTATATGCAATTCGGGAATGAGAGGAGTATTTCCTTTGCTCATAAATGATTGATGAGAGGATTTATGTCATTTTGTTTGGAAAAGTCAAAGGGAAGTGATCGAGAAAAAGAGAGAAAATCTGGTTCAATTTGACATAAATGTCCAAAAACAGATGACAGATTGATGGACTCAGACCAGACAATCTACACTTCTTTGATGGTGGGGCTTCTTCCTTTTCTTTTCTTTTATCTTTTATCTTTTATCTTTTTTTTTTTTTTTTATATATATAATTATGTGGTAAGTAAAGTGGGAGGGGAGTTTTATTGGAGACTAGAGGGATCGATGGTGGCATGGCATTGATGGTACAAATGCATGCAGTACTGGAATTTATGAATAAGTTTGTTCACTGATTTACTCCATTTGCTGTTGCCTTCCCTTCCCTACACACAATAATGCCTTGGGGGAGCTAGTGCTTTCTTGCGTCACTCTTTTTTCTTCCCTAGCACTGTTTTGTGAGAGAAAACGTAAAGGTGACGCCTCTGCGCCTTCTATCACTCCAGATGTCATAGCACCTTGATTCTTGAAATCTAAATACTCACAGTTAGTTTCCTCTCATTTATAGCTTCACCATTTTTGAAGCAAAGAATTTGGATCATCTTTAAGCCTTTTACCTCACGCAACTTTTGCCGCTTGTTCATTAATTTCAAGATTGAAGCTGCATTTTACGGGAAGAACAGAAAGAAAGCAATGAAAGAGAGAGGCAAAAAAGCTGTGGAAGCATTCAACAACGACATGGAGTACTATTCTTCTTCATCGGATCTTCCATGCAAGAAGCACCCATCTTCATCCTCTGTTGGCATCTGCGCTTATTGTCTTAAAGACCGCCTCATCAAGCTTGTCTGCTCTGACTGCGGAGAGCAGCGTCTGTCTTCCTGTTCTTGCTCTGAGATCTCTTCCAATCGCAATTCATGCACTGTCGAGGTGGGAAGTGTTGGTCGGGTCTCTTTTCTGATAGAGAATGAAAGGAGTGAAGTTCCACAATCACATTCTTCTAAGCCCAAATCCCAAGAGAAAGCTGATGAGGAAGTTGTGGTCCTCAAGAGGAGCAGCAGCAGCTGCGTTGAGATTAAAAAAAGTGGGTTTTGGAGAATTGGGAGATTGTTTAGGAAGAAAAGAGAAAAGAATTGTGACAGATCGAGTGTTGGTGGTGGGTGTGATGAGAAAAGTGATTTGTGGATGGTTGATTATATGGGTGTGTCCAGGTCCAGGTCTCTTTGTAGTTTCAGAGGCGGTTGGTTGTTTGGGTCAGAGGATGGTGGGGATCATTTGGTTGTATCAGGTGCTAGGAGTTCTATTTCTGCAGCCAGAAGTTCTGGTGTCAATGGGAATCTACTTTTAGATTCTGGGAGAAGAAGTGGGTTCAGTGAAGCAGAGCCAAGAAAAAGTGGCTTTGATGGTGAAAAGAAAGATAGTCAACAGGAATCTGAAAAAGGTGTGAAGAAGGGTGGTCTTCTGGAGCATGAAGCTGGTTTAAATGGAGCCAATAGACGGGTTTTCTCACTCAAAGAGAGTGATTTCAATGGTATAGATGATTCGGGCTTTATTGATTTGAAGCTTGATTACTCGTCAGAATCAAAGCAGGAGTTCTCTGCTGCGAAAATGGCTGTGATGACAGATCCAGAATCAGCTTTTAGTAGTAGCATGAGAGGCAGCAATTTTGTGGCACATGATTGTGGAGGTTCTTTTGGGAATTTTACTGGGGATGGGAGTTTCAGTAATGGGGGTTCCTGTAGGATCACGGTGAATGAGAGAGGGATCAAAAGGGGCAGGAAAAGTATGAAGGGTTGGCGATGGATTTTCAAGCAGCATACTAGCTGGGGAAGTGCAAGGAAGAAAGATGAAGTTCTTATGTTCAAAACCTGATATATGATGAACCGCATTGACAGAAAAGTATCTTTTTGTGAAGAGCCAATGTCAAATTCTTATTCTGTTTTCATGTGTTTTAGAAGGGAGTCAGCCCCTGTCTTTAGCCTCTTCTGTTTGTAGTTTATGTTAATCTGGTAAATGTTAATAACAAGTAGCTCAGATTAATGCCTGATGTGTTTGCTTGTGTCTATTGGACAAAAAAAAAGTTTAGGGGACATTTGGTATGCTAAATAGGCCAGGGAAATGGAATAACAGTTAGTTTTTTTATTTTTGGAAATAGTTATTTTTTTTTATTCTTATTGAAATAAGACATCAATTTTTTTTTTTTTCCTACGCAAAGCAATATTATTCAACTAGGTAGAAAGGGGAGGTCTGGGACACTCCCTTCTCATTCCCCGAACAAAAAGAAAAACCTCAGAGAAAGTGGAGATGGGATTATGCGCAATCATTCACAGGAAGCAACCAACTTCACCAAATTATGGACTTCAAAATTAGCTAATCTAAGTACATGACAGACCAGAAATTCCATATCCTTCATGATGGAACACATATCATAAATCGAAGACTCAATAAGCCAATAAGTTTAAAGTTAGTACATCAAACGTCTAACGGTGTATATAAAAATAATGTTGACATGCTTTTTAAAAAATTAAAATAATGTACACTATAAAATTAAAATTTATGAAATGGGTTCTATTCACTTTCATTTTCGTTGTGCAAAAAAATGTACTAGCAGCGGGTGTGACCGTGTAGGGCTAAGTCTTATCCCTCGGAATCCCACCCTGGTGATCCTGATGGTTCACCACAATGCCCATCAACAACGTGGCCACCCCAAACTTGAGCCCCTCCTGCACCATGTCGTAGTTGAGGCCGTTTTTTAGCAACCCGGTGGAGAAGGGCTAGACAACTAGTGGTGTTTTTCTCTATGAAGATATAAACAAAACGCATTGTGGGGGTGGTGCAATAGGGCTTATTAAGTTTGCGGTTGCGTCAAACTAATTCCTAGGTGTTATAATATTTTACATTATCTAAATTATGCTTGATTCTATTTTCTTGTGGGGTTTATTATTTTCTTTATTTAGTATAGGTTTATTTGTTCACTACACTTAGTTAGGACCGGAATTTTTTTATATAACCTACGAATTCGACACAAAATTAAATGATTAGAGTTTAACATAAACAGATCAAGATCATAAACGAGTTAACCCGTTTAATATACGGGTAAGTAACAAATCAAACTGCTTGACCTTGCAAGTTGACTTCCTTGACCCATTTATAAAATTATATATATTTTTTATATAATAAATAAAAAATCATTTGCCCCACCACCCAAGGGAAAAGGATTCTCTCTATTTTAAATGAAATAGAAATGATTTAGTTAATGTAAATTTAAGAATAAAATTATCATTTAAAACAAAAAGTATCTAATTTTTAATAATTTTACTATTAAATTTTTACAAACCGAATACTCTACATTTTAGATAAAATAGATGAAAGTTGTATTTCGCCGATTTTAAAGTAGCTACTGAAGTAGGTCAAAGTTCTTTCTCGCTTTACTACCATGTCAATGGTCAACTTTGAGCAACTATGAACAATTTTTGCGCACTAAAGAGCACTTACATTGGCTTATGTAAAATTTTAGCTAAAATGGCTAATCAAAACTCACTTTTGTTACTTTAGCTAACCACTCTTCAACACATGCACCCATCAGCTTATCTAAACATCTTCTCTATTTTATTAAAATAATCACTTTTATGATTTTTTATTTATTTTAATTTAAAACCCATCTCCACCGATACAAGGTCTTCTTCAATAGAATTGATTTCTCCACCACCCAACTACAACCCATTTCTACAGCAGCACTATAGAATCTTAAACAAACAACAAATCAATGCCAATTCAGCTACAAACAATTTGCACCCAATTCAGAGTCTCAACTCAAGATTAAAAACTCAAATTCAAAGGCCATAAAAAGAAACTCCCAAAAATCACCAAAATTTAACAATTGAACATCTTCTCTTTAAATAGCAAAGACTATCAATCAGAGCAGCAGGAAACAAAATCCTAGCATTCCACCAGAAGAGCAACCCTCCAAACCTTGTCTGAAAAGCCAAAACTACTCAACTATACCAGAATTCCCAACCCAAAATCACCAAAGCAACTCTAAGAGCCTCTGATTTTTCAGAAAATAAGACAAGAAATCCACAAGTTTCGATCAAACAAATCAAACACAAGAAACCCACAAATTTTGACCATGAGATTCCCGGAAGCCAAACAGAAGACAAATGCAGAGAGCAAGCACTGATTCCTTGCGCAACTGATTCTCCTTCTCTATCTGAGCCTTCTTTTTCATATGGCCTAACACTGATTCTTCATCTCTTCGATTTTAGCTTTATCAAGAATTCATGTTTCTCATTTCACCCAAATTATCCACATCCACCACCAAGAATAATACCCACAGAAAATCAAAATCAATTGGAACCCCAAAACACCCAACCCACCAAAATTAACAATACCAAATACACCTTTAGAAAAATATGAAAATTACCTTTTCTTGCTGCCATGGGATGAGTGCTGCTTTTAGATGCATTAAAACCCATTATTTGTAGCCTTTTGAAGAAATATATATATTAAGTAGAGAAAGGACGTATGTGGCATAGACTCTCTCACTAGTGCAGAAGAACAAAGAAGAGGAGGGTGGAGTTGGGGGAATAGGAAGGTGGATTTGGGAGAAGAGGAAAGTGGATAGTCAGATGCGAGAAGAGGAAACGTAGGAGAAGAGGAAGTGGAAATCTCGAAACTCGGAGAGAGAGAGAGAGAGAGAGGTGGAGAAAAACTAATAAAATAAGTATCCGTTTGTGAACAGTATCACGCCACATGTGGCGTGACACTGTTCACGAACGGAACCCAAATCTAATTTAGATATAAGATGCAGAATCGGATGGAGGAGGATTTTAATATTTTGGTTAGCTATGATAGCTAAAAGTTGAAAATAGCTAACCCAATTAGACTGCTCTAATAAGTAATAACAACCACCCCCACCCCCCAATTGAATGGGACTGCTCTAATAAGTAATAATGCCCCCCCCCCCCCCCACCAATTGACTTGTCAAACTCTTCCTTGAATTCAACATTTGTATATAACTAAGCAGAGTGCTAAAATCATACAAAACAAAAACTTGTGGTAGAGCAAGGATTTTCTTGAGAGAAAATGTATGTGACGAGACCTCTTTCAACGTACAGAAGGTTTCCTCACGCCCTCTCCTCGCCTCCACCAGAGGGTCCGAGTTCTGGTATTTTGGTAATCCAAGATGAAGAATCGGAGCCTACTTGTTGTTTCGGATTGTGTAAGAGAAGTGACATCAATGACCTTCCTTTTCCTCAGAACAAGAGCCTAGAACATCGATACTCAACCGGCATCGGACCAACCCAAGTTCTTCATTTTCAGAATATTGTCTTCATTCCAGTCCTTAATCAGCCCCTGTCTTCCAATCTCTACTATGCGATTCGACCATACGGAAAGCATAGAGGGTATGTAAATAGATCTGATCTCATTTTAGCATGATATGATTGCCCAGGTGACTGATTCATACTCAAATCTTTTTCTAGGGAAGCGTACACAAGTTCAAACGAGGAGGATGAGACCACCTGCTGTTTCAGCGGATACTGCTGCGATTCACCACCACAGCCTTTGGATCCCACTAACGAAAATCAGCAATTTCAGATCCGTCGTAAAGGAGGAATCGTATATGATTGGTTTGGTTTTACTGCTAAACCCAAAGCTCCAGATGGATTTCCCCCATTTATTTTGGGGAGAAAAGGGTGGAAACTGCATGCCTCGAATTCCCCTGCTTTCGAGTTAGGGGAAGCGCAAGGCCTTGACACTACCCTCCGCGCCCGCCTACCCGAATTCACCTTCCCATTATCAAACAGAAGCTCCAAACCTGTGGTAGTGGGAAAATGGTATTGTCCGTTTATGTTTATCAGGGAAGCGACACCGAAAACATTGAAGGATGAAATGAGTAACTCGATATATTACGAGATGGGGCTGGAGCAAAAATGGGAACAAATATTTACAAGTGAGAATAACTATAGTACTCAAGGCAATGCTGTGTCGGTGGATGCTGTTGTCCAAAGAGAGGTGGTGACAGTTGGTGGAAGGGAAGCTGAACCTGATGAGAGAAATGTGGGGGATAGGTTGGCGTGGTTTAGGAGTTTTGGCAACGCTGGAGAAGAAACTTGTGTGGCGTTAAGTGCAGCAATAGTTGAGAGAATGAAGTGGGAGCAGGAAAGGGCTGGGTGGGTTGGGGGAGATGGAAAGCAGGTGAGGGTAAAGAGAGTAGAGGAGTTTGTGGGGATTGGTGGGTGGAAGAAATTTGGTTGTTATGTTTTGGTTGAGAGGTTTGTGTTGAAGCGACTGGATGGAACCTTGGTGCTAAGTTATGATTTCAAGCACACTCATCAGATTAGGAGCAAATGGGAATGATAACTATTTGATGTAGGACAGGTCACAGACGGTGCCATCCCATACCGTTTGGGTTGGGTTTGCCAACTGATTTTATCAGTTTTCGTATTGATTTTGTGTATTGAAAATACAGTTTTTCTTTCCCGTTTATTGTTATTATTACTTGCTGTTATTGCTCTTTTAATTGTTCATTTAATTTGATTGTATTAGTGAAAGAATTGTGAGCAGTATGTAAGGAAAAGGAAGATAGTACGATTTTTGTTTATGATCCGCACCTATCTTACCTTTTCTTTTTCCCCCTCTTTGATGCAATTGCTTGGTTGAGAAGAACAGGCAATAAACTATATGTATATACAGTTATTTCATGTGATCGATCATCTTCTAAAACTTTCCCGGGGGTATAGTAGGGACAATAAATGGTATAGTAGGGAGTGGAGAGAATTTTTTTTAAGGGTGAAGACGAAAATAATATATTAGTGTATGAAAATGGTATGCATTTCTTTAAGGAGAAAAGGGGTGGTTTATTGTATCTTGGATCTCGTTCATGTTACATATAAAAAGAGGATTTTGTCTCACATGCATGTGGAAGTTACCATAGTACTCTAATAGGGATCCATCTCCTCTAAAAGCAATCAAGGGTCACAATAATTTTTTTCAACCAAACGTTTTATTTTAGAGTAATACTATTTAGTCCATTCATGTCATTGTGGTATTCCCCTATAACCTTTTTCTCCGTTCAATTAGAATTTTTTTTTAAAAAAAAAATATCAATGTAGCATAATTAAATGACGTGTCAGTAAAAGTTAATATTTGAATTAGCACTTGTACTTTTTTTTTTTATTTTTTTATATAAGTACTGATATAAGGATAGAAATGCTGCATTTTCTTTTTTTATCATTTTCTCATCGTTCTACTTTTCAAAAGAAATATGTTAAGGCATCTACCACCATTCTTCTCTCATCTTTCTAAATCTCAATTCTTACAATTGCCATTAAATTTGTAAGTTTCACACTCGAGACTCACATAAATTCATAGATTCAATGATAATAATGAGAATTTGGAGGATAGGAGAAGGATGGTGATAAATGTCCAATCATTTATCTTTTTAAAATTTCTATTAGATCCGTGAGTCTCTGTGTTTCAAAATTACTATTGAATCTGTAGGTCTCCATATGAGACCTACAGATTCAATAGTGATTTTAAAAAGTAGAATGATAAGATAAGGATACCGGTAAATATTGTAGCATTTATCGATATAATAGCTCATTTTTACTGCCACATTATCCAATTGTATAATAATTATACAAAAGTTTACAAAATAAAATGAATCTTCGTTTTATTCTCACTGAAGCACCTGGAGCTAGAGAAGTTGAGTAAAAGCATTTATAGTGAGCTATCTAAAATTTGGCCAAATTGTAGCTAAAAAGACTCACTTTTGCTATTTTATTAGCCACTTTTCAAAGCACCACTTATCAAACTCTTTAAATATTTATTTACTTAAAAAAAAATATAATTCTTTATTGGTTTTGTTGATTTCAGTTGATAGAATTCAAAAATTTGCTTAAGATAGGAAGAGATATTGATGATCATAGCCTATCAAAATTTTGCTTCAAGTTACTTTCTTTTTAAGAAAAGAAAGAAGAATAGGAATGAAAAAAGAAAAAGAAAAAAGAAATAAAGAATATAATTACAAGCTGCACTTTCATCTTTCTAAACACAACCTTTTTTTTTTCTTCAAATTTTTGGTCTTCAATCTCCTCCTAGTACGTGCTCCCATCGTTGTTGTACTTTTGTCTTTGGCATGGTGCCAATGAGAGAGATGAGATGAGATGAATATAAAATGGGAATAAATTGGTTGGCGAAAAATTTTTGTAAGCCAAATTTGGAGTGAGTTCTTCCTTTTGTTGAAATATATAAAGAATTGTCTAGTTCGATGGGAATAGGTTTTTGTAAAATTTAGTCAAAATTTGACTAAAACTCACTTTTAGAGAGCTCCCTAATCTAGTTTCTGTTCTTGATTTTGGTCATTTCCTCACTGATCCTGAAGTCCCAATATCAGGTTTGTTACTTTTTGTTTGTAAAGTACAAGTTTTTCCATCTTCAAATATGCAAATTCAATAACTTTCTTTTAAAAATATATGACAATAAGATATTTATTAGGAAAAACTTCAGTTAAGCTCTTCAAATTTTTACTCATTTTGACATATATTTCTTAAATTTTGTTTTACTCACACTTTAGTCCTTCATATTTTTAACATATATCATTTAACATTCCTCCGTTAAGATTTTCTATTAAATCATAATGAATGGATGCCAAAAAATTTTAAAATATTAATTATTTTTATTATTATTTTATAATTATTTTAAAAAAATATAAAGGTATTTTAAAAATTTCAACAAGATATAACGGTAAAAACAGATCGATGAGAGTTAAATGAAATATGTTGAAAGTATAATGGATCAAAATGAGAGAAAAAAATTTCAAAAGCGTAGATCAAAACAGATAAAAATTTAAGAGGTCTAAATAAAATTTCCCTGTTTATTAACAGATTAAGAGTCCAGTTTGGCTTATTCAAAGTCACAAAGGTAGGTTGAAAATTACAAAGCAACAATCTCCACCAAAAGAGTTAAGAGTCCAGTTTGGCTTATTCAAAGTCACCAAGGGAGGTTGAAAATTACAAGCAACAATCTCCCACAAAGGACAGTAATCTAGTCGGTGATGAGATAAAAACAAAGAAACTTAAAGGCAAATATCGACAAGAGAACAAAACGACAACATTTAGGTTTTTTTCTTTCTTTTTTTTTAAAAAATGGTTGATTGTTTTTAAATGAATTGTGTACTAGTTTTTTTTACATCGGCATTTATGTCTGGATGAACAAATATTTAGTTAAGAACTCTTTTTTTTTAAAAAAAAAAAATAAATTAACTATTCACTTTTTAAAAATATTGATATCTGATTCAGTATTTTAACTATTCATTTTTTTTTAATCAATTTAACTTATGCATGGTTGAGCTACAATACTTAACAAAAATTTGTTGAGTACCATAACAATTAGCCAAAATAACTAGTCACTGAGAATCTTTATATATATATATATATATAGTTTTGGTTTATATGATTAGCCAAAATAATCTTTCCACTATTTAGCTTAGCAAAAAATGAGTGCTTTAAAGCACTCACAATAAGTTTTTTATATTTAATTTTTTTTTTTAACAAAATTCACAAAAATTATAATTTAATAAATTTTTTATCAAATGTTAAATTTAACATTTGTGCAGATAAATATTACATGTCCATCTATTTTATGATTTTTATTAATATTTGTACATTATTTTTAGAAAAAAAGAAAGAAAAAATAAATAAATTATCCAAATTCATTGATTGGGGTGGCATGCAACTCTTTTTTTTTGTTTTTTTGGACTAAAACAAATTTATGGACAACAATAAATGAAATCGATAGACATGTAACATTTCTTTTGTAATTAATCCTCTCTTTACATTCAAACAGCCGAAAAAGAAAAAAGAAAAAAAGTGAATGTTGTACTTTTTTAATATTATTTTTTGTAGGGCTGTGCCAGACACGTTCTCTTTGCGCCACAAATTTTTTAAGGGCTGCGCGCCTCCAAGTCTCTCCCTCTAAGATATCTTACTGAAGAGTAATTATATATGTCACCCTTTATGTCTACCTTGTGTCAACCAAAAGTGATGTAGCTTTTAAAACCACCATTGAATTTATGAGTGATCATTATTGATTTTTGATCTAATGGTGATATTAAAAGCCACATCACTTTTGGTAAACACAAGGTAGACATGGAGGGTGACTTGTATCATTGCTCCTTACTGAAAAACACAATCCTCTCCATTGAAACGAACTAGGCACAGAGAGAGAGAGAGAGAGAGAGAGAGAGAGAGAGGACCAGACCGATAACTGCAAGGGAGGACCAGCGACAAAAATGTTTGGCTTCATTCAAGCGTCTGACCAGCGACAAAAATGCTGCCATTGGAAGAGAGAGGACCAGAGAGAGATACAAATAGAGAGGTGAGTAATGACTTCATTTAATGACAATTGGGTATTTAAGAGTTGGTTTCATAGCATTTAATTTTACCAATAAAAAATAATATTTATTTAAAGTATAAAATGATTTAGAGAGTTTATTGTTTAATAATTTTAAAAAGTTCTTAGCTAAATTAATAAGTATAAATTTTTAGAGTTAAATTAAAAAACTCATTATAAATGCTCATCTTACATTTTTTTTTTTTTAACAGTCTATATACAACATACAATTTACTTTATTTTACTTTGCCAAATGCCCTTTTAAGGCATCACGACGAGACACGGACCACCTTCTAGTATACACAAAGGGTTTAGAGCCAGAGGAACTAATTTTGTTTTGCTGTCTTAAAATAACAAAAATTTAAACGTTGGCCTCTCCACTAAAATGGCCAAAAATAATTATAATGTTGAAGTGTTAAATATGATTTAGATAACAGATTGTGTTATTCATACACATCTTATGTATACTTTTGTGAATTTTTTTTTATTAATATCATTAATTGTTAGGTCTAATCTAAATTTAATAATACGAATAAAAAAAAATACTAAAGATATCCAAATTAGATATATAAATAATATTTCATCCTTAGAGCAATTTTAGGAGCTTCACCAAAATAAATTTTTAGCTATTTTTGTGAGGCAATTTGATGAAAACATACCAAAATCACCCTAGACCCTAGCAGCCTCACTACTCTACCCAAAAAAAAAAAAAAAAAAATTGGTAAGTGTACGGTACTAGAACAAAATATCTCTACTCTACGCAAAGGTTTAAAATATCTTTCTCTCCCCCGTTAATTTTTTGTCCCCTTTCTCTCCCGCTCAGCCCATCCTCTCCATTTTCTTTTTCTTCTTAATTTGTTCTGTCCACACAGCCTCTCTCTCTTCCTTCCTCTCCCATTTATTCTCCCCTTTGCACTACGCCGTCAAGCCTCGCCGTCACCGTCCGTCGAGCATAAGCTGGTACCTCTCTCTCTATCTTTCTAGTTTGGCCGATTTTGGGTTTGAGTTTTTGATTTATGATTTGGGTTGTCTTGATCTTTGATTTCTTGAATGGGTTTTTAATTTCTTGAATGCGTCTTTGATTTTTGATGAGATGGCAAGATTTGTTTTGGTGTTTGTGTTGTTCTATGGTGGTTTTTAATTTCTTGAATGGTTCCTGATAGTGGCGGAGCCAACAATTGATTATTATGGGGTCAAATTAAAAAAATATGATAAACGTAATTTAAAATAAAAAATAAATATTCTTCACCTTCAACCCTTAGGCTTCGTTTGGTTTGCGGAATGACTATTCCATTAGGAAAATGAATAGCTATTCCTTGGAATAGAAGAAGGTGGAATGAAATAGTTATTCCTATTCCATAAGGAGAGAGATTTGGAAGGACGTTTTCTTTTTTATTTTTAAACAAAAACCGTTATATTATAACTTTTTTTTTTTAGAAAAAAAAAAAAAAACTGTTAAAGTTTTTTAAAAAAAGTCGTAGTTTTTTTGTTTTTTGTTTTTTTTTTTTTAAATTGTCAAGTTTTTTTTTTTTTTTTTTTTTTTTTTTTTGTAAAACTACAAAAAAAAAAGCATATCAACAAAATCATCATATTCACCCATCAAATTTTATTTTATTTTATTTTATTTTTTAAAAAAAAACAAAAAGCAGCATCACCAAATGGTTTCATAATACTCAAAAAAAAAAAAAAAAAAAATTGATATTTGGAGTGTGAGGGGCTTTTAGATGCTGCAATAATTCTATTCACTGTAAGAAAGGAATAGATATTCCTCTCATTTTTAAAAGGAATACCTATTCCTCCTTCGTAAGGGAAATAAGTATTCCTATGGGAATAACTATTCCTATGAATAGGCTCTTACCAAATAAAGGAATGATTATTACAGTAAGAATAGTCATTCCATTCCAGGACCTATTCCGCAAACCAAACGGGGCCCTTAGTGTTCTATAACTAGAGTTTTAGAAATATTTCAGCTTCAATCTTAAGATGACGCTCTTTGAGATTTAAAGTTTTGTCATTAAATTTAATGGTGTATTATTTCTTGGAATGTCAATTTTTTTGTTTTTGAGTCTATAATTCTTAATTTCAACGTTATTCATGAATCTAAATTTATAAAGTTAAATTATAATTCTATAAAAGGCAACTAGGTTGATAAACAATAATAAACAATCATAGAATATAAACTAACTTTTAATATATATATATATATAGTATATAATATGATAGTCTACATATAAATAATGGTGGATTAAATTATATATCGTTCAACGTGTTGTTTTTTTTACTTTGATTATGAACATTTTCAACCACTTTTTTTTTTAAATACATATATACCTCTTAAAGTTTTCTACAAACTAATTTATATTGAATTATAAATATTCTTTAAGTAGTAAATAGTGTTTGATGCAACCAACACAAATATCTGTTTTTTGTCTTATTTACTCACTAGATAAAAAGAAATGGTCATAAATAATTCAATGAAAATATTTAGAGTGATTAAAAAAAAAAAACAGACATTAATTCTCAAAGACCAAGCGAGTCTCTCTTATTATTATCATTTAAAAAAAAAAAAACATATGTAGTGCATTTTCAAAAAGGAATGCTGGAGGTTCTCCCGGTGTCCCTCCAGCATTCCCTCTCCCACTCAGTGGGAATTTAATCTTTTAAATTTTTAAATTTTTTTTTTTAAATTCACTGAGTGGGAGAGGAATGCTGGAGGGACAGCCGGGAGAACCTCCAGCATTCTCCTTCTTCAAAACTCCTCATACCCCAAAAACTCAAAATTTTAATTTTTGAAAAAAGAATACCGAAATAAAATAGTGAAAATGAATAATAAAAGTAAAATAGTTAAAATGAGATAAAA